>CABFOV010003431.1:40670-56977 GCA_902141375.1 Timema poppense | reverse complement strand
GGGGGGGGGGGGGAAGAAACAAATATTGGGCCAACCTTAACATTCTTTTAGTTAACTTATTGATGATAAGAAATTGAAGTATGATTTAGAACATAACGGGTCTTCTAAGGCTCGCATTCATTTGTTTCTTTACTAGTTTTCTTAGCACCGCATCTTACTACCCGTTCGGGTTATACGTCTATGTACTAACACGCTAATGTATTAGGGATAAGGAAGGTTGAATTTACAGGATTTGCACCTGCATTTGTGTGGATAGTGAGTAAGTGGAAACCCATTTAGAAAATACCTTCCTCAGTGGACCCGAGTTGAACCCCGAGGTTCCTGTCATCGGTAGTCTAGTCTATTGCGAGAGTAGCGCGCTGGACCTTGCGGCCACCGAAGCAGGTGTGTCTTACTATTATTATCACTCTCATTAATTATTATAATAAATTTAATCAGTTGAAATTAATCAACAGGAATAACAATTTAAAATTATCCGTTTTGGAAAATTTTCCGGAAAAAATATAGGTAAATTTTAAGTCTCACATCTCTATACGAGACTAACCTAGAAAGCCCTAGAAAAACCATCTAGGCGTTTGTTGACGGTGATTGCAGGTTCTAGCACCAGAAGCACCACTAAGTATTCGTGTCGGGAATGGTCTTGTCTCGGAGTGGAGTTGGTCAGTATGACCGTACATCATGTCGTGGGTGTCGAGAGTGTGACGGATCACACAGTGAGATTGGGGCACACAGTAGTTTGTATGATCACTACACTACCCTCTCGACTATTATCTGATGTTCCTTTATTATTAACATGCTTGTAGCTTGTAACTACGCTACAAATTCAACCTTTGAGATTGTGATGTTTGGTAAATTTGTCATAATTAGAAGAAGTCTGAGTTTGGTGTATGAAACTTGTATTTTTTTTTTGCAGCACACGAGAGTTTTATCAGTTATTTTATCACATGAAATGGAATCAATCATCAGATATAACACGATTTACGAGCACGCATTTGTAAGCAATTAGGAAAATCACTTGGGTAATTCAGCTACAACACTGCTTCAAATAATTAGTTTCAAAATGTAATTATAAACTAATCTAGGACAGTTGCGAACGGATCAGATCGCAGACAATTGCGATCATTTGATGCCTATGGTGAAGTTTATTTAAAAAATTACAAGCTGAACAGTTGCGACCATGTTGACATAGGCCTAACTACTGGATTTCTGGTTTATTTTGTGTCTATCTCTGAAACCTGGATAGTGACCACCTCCTTCTTTAAACCTCTCATTATCTGTGGTCATTGGACTTGGTGCTCTAGCCCAACCCAACCTTGGCGGAAGATAACCTATACTAACTTGCCAATCTCAGGCCTGGACAGAGTGTGAGAAAAATCAACGGTATATTTGGAAATAAGTTTAAAATAGCAAGTCCCACCAGATTGGTGCCCTTTCTCTCACCATTTCTAGTGCAAGATAATAAAACAGGTGATCATAGATGACCCTCACTTTAAACTGTGTTGGCTGCAACTGCCCGAATACCGTAGAACCTATAGGTTGAGCCTTATTGCTTTGTATAGCGATTTATTCATTAATTATTGAGCTAATAAGATGTAATTCTCTTTACTCAATCTATTGGTAATATTGTTTTTTTAATGTGGCCCTCTCAGACATTTTAATTTTCAATATGGTCCTTACGACCAAACGAGTTTGAGTTGGAAAAGTTTCAGCTTTTCCCGTTCTGTACCAAAGTGATCTGAGTATGAGAGCCATTCAAAGCACACAATGAGCTGGCTATTGAGTGCGCATGCGCCGTGTGAATAGAGACAGGTAGAACATTGATTTAAAGTTACTAGACCTAGTGTTTGATGGTCTAGAAATATTGATTTACTAATTAAAAAGTTATTCTAAACTTAATCTAAATTTTCCAATAGTACTTCATTATAAATTACTGTGTAACTTATATTAATATTATTAACTAAAGAGATTAAGACTATAAATGCAATTGTAATATATTTGTATTCGCGCTATTGTGACAACATGAGTTTTCAGTTTCCAATTAATGCTCTTCCTATTAAAATCATACTATAGTGTCTCCTTTATGCATGCCGAAACCAAGATTCGTGCTATTAGCAAATCGTAAATAATCTCTCATGGCTACTAGCCGATTTGCTAGTAGTTAAAAATAATAACTGGCTGGTCAGTGGGTGTTTACTGAATTCACTTAGTAATTAAGTACGGAGACATCACTCGTGCAGATGTCAACACGACACATATTGGGAGACACCCATGCTGACAAATCACTCAAAACAATCCGTTTTTCCGCTCGCAAACCAAACACGTTGACAATCGGCTGTCGGCGATGCAAAGCATCAAGGGTCGTCGTATAGTGGGATTTTGGTTAAGTCTAAATTTATCATGAAAAGCCTTATCTAGCACATGGAAGAGATACTACCTTCATGTGTTCATACGTTATGAATCGTATAGTCCGAAAGGGTAGTAAGACGCGGTGCTAAGTAAATGAAAAAATGATACGTTATGTCATGTGTGCAACTGTTATTATTGTATATCATTAATACGTATAAATACTTTATCACCGTATTACTACCCTTTGGGCTTTACGATTATTTGCTATTTAAGCTAATGGGTTATTGATTAGGAAGGTTGAATTCAGACGAAATGTGCCCACATGTGTATGGAGGGAGAGTGGACAACCACTTATAAATAACCACCCTGAGTGCACCCGACCAGAATATAACCCCAATCATCCCGTCATCGGAAGTCTAGCCTATTGCGAGAGTGACGCTTTAGACCATGCGGCCACCGAAGCAGGTATCATACGTATAAAATAACACTAGTAAAATAGTAACATTTTATAAATTTTAGCCGCAAAAATAGTTTGTATTTTTTGCGGTCAACAATAGCTTGTTTTTACTATTTTACTAGTGTTTTTCTATACTTAGTGATAATATCTATCAAAAGTAACAGCTCCATGTTTCATATGACTTGACGTATGAGAATACGAAAGTAGATCTAATAGTTGTTATATATATTATTGTTCTGTGACAGTGTGGTTTCAAATAGATTCTGATCTCCATTTTGGGTGAACATGTGAATAAATCTTTGGGCCGACACGGAAAGATGACCAGCTGTTGGCGGGAGGGCAGTAGAACCAGAATCTTAATTGCTTCGTGTTTTTAGCACCCCGTCCTTGACAAGTTATCTGACATCTAAAGAGCGAATCAAGTGTTAAGTGAAGTGTTGGCTCTCATAGAGTGCTCGGCTACACTTTACGTTACAGACACACGCTGCGAGTAGATAGTCCCCTGGCGGAGATGCACTTGTCCGGCGGAACGCTTCAGCCTGGCTCCCCTGGCGAAGATGCACTTGTCTGGCGGAACACTTCAGCCTGGCGATTCTGCTGGACAATCGGCAGCGAGATCTTTGGAAATTATCGTGATACATTCAATTTCAAGGAGTTTTTATTGGCAGGATAAAATGTTGAGTCTGTCTATTTCGATCTGAAATTAAATTTAAATATTTGATCAAATGTATTCGCTACTAGTCCCTAGAGGAATATATATAAATAATATAAATTGGTTAAAATACGCTTTATGGAAAAACTTTCACGTATCATAATCAACTCCCACGGGTGATTAAATCAGGGGGAAGAGAAGTGAGATGGTTGGGAGGGAGGGGAAGGATTCGGTGAGGGGAAAGAATAGTGGTATAAGTGAGAAGGAGTATCTAAGTGCGGAGGGGGAAGGAGGGAATTACTAATATAGTAATAATGGGAGGGGGAGGAGAAAGGAGGGGTGGGGGCAAGTTCCCTCAATATTCTACTCAAAAGATACACACTCATTATTGCATAAGAAACATTGAAGAGTTTCATTTAGAAAAATTAGAATCCTTGTTAGATATGATACGATGGTAACCTATTCCTATTACTAGAAGAATTAGTTCCGTTATCAACATTTGTACTATTAAATTTCTATAAAATTGATCAATTTTTTGTTTTCAAATTTTAAGTGAAATTATGTTGGTTCCATCCCCCAATTTCCAATACAGTCAACTCTCGATTCTACGACCCCGGGAATAGCGTCCATCTCGAAGTAACGACCCTTTTTTGGGGAACCGTGAAAAATGTGGGAAAAAAGGTTGAAAAGTTTAAGGAAATTGGCTGTAAAATGTATTTGTTGCATTTATTTAGGTCGATGCGTTGCAATTATCTTTGTGAGCGCTGTATTACTAGTAACTGGGGTGGGTCAGGTACAAAAAAAGACACAACCTCATCAATGCCAGCCAATATCACTTGACTTTGTCCACCCCTTCCTACAAGCAAGACAATGTTTCCCCGCGCGCGACTGCCGCTACATCACGCACCAGGCTTGCTTTTGCCATTGTTATTTCGATTCTCGATTTGGTTACTATTTTGATTTGATTTTTGATGACCCATGCTATTGTTTAACATTGTTATTTTGATTTGGTTACGTTTTTGGTTGGATTTTGTGAACGATTTTTGATGACCCACGCTATTTTTTTTTTATTTGATACGATCTTATAATTTTGACGAAATTAGTGAAAGGAGTACCTTCTTCAAAAAATAGGTAGGTTTTATTTTATTTACTTTTTCACGTATTGTCTAAAAAATGTAATTTTTTCGTATGAAGGTCAGGGGTGGAACAAAATCTGTTAAAATTCCAATAACGACCCCTTCGAAATAACGACCCTTTTCCAGGGAACCGTGAAAGGTCGTAGAATCGAGAGTTGACTATTGGGAAGCTAGCAACGCCTATACCAACTCTCGCTTATTTATTCACCTCTTCCATTCCCCTGTCTATAGGGATGTGTTGTTGTTACTGTTATTGTTATTATTATTATTATTTTTATTATTAGCATCGCGTCTTACTACCCGTTCGGGCTATACGCATTTACGCCAATATATATTGGTAGGGTGATTGTAAGATGAAATGGAGGACCTACAGTTTAACGTGGAATCCGAACCACTGGTGGAGGCCTGGCATTCCTCACATTCACAAGATGTCTTGTCAGAGGTGAAGGAAGGGTTCGGCAATCAGATAAATCTGTGCTGGTACTGAGGAGTAGATGGCCCGGCACCTTAGAACAGCACGTGATTTGCTGATATTTATAGCACTGGCTCAGTACAGCACCGGTATTGGTTGTTTTTGTAGAAATTGCTCAGTGCTTTCCTCTTCCCCTCCAAATTCGACCACTTTCCATATTCGTGGGTAATTGGGTTGGTTTGTATGTATTTTTTTCATGTCCAAATTTGTTAGTTCCTGTCCCATATGATTTTTTGGCCAATTCGATTTTTTGCCCCATTTGATTGTGTGTTTCTGTTGGGAGGGTTTTCGGTGGAAGTTTTTATTTATTTATTGTTGTGGGAGTTTTCATATTTACTGGTAGGGGGAGCGTGTAGTCTCGGGCGTCGGTTACGCGTCCCGTTTCGGCGGACATCGCTTGCGGTACGCATCCTTCTCTGCCGGTGATCAATGACCGTGAGGGTGGGGAGCGTGCAGAAGGAACCTCCCTCAATTGCTTTCTAACGTAGAGTAGGGATGTTTGATTCAAAAGTCTCGATCTGATTCACGTATCAATTTATTTTATAGCGATTTCAAAAGGATCGAATCGAAAGATCGAAAGAAATTAAAACTTCGAAGCGATTCAGGGAAATTTAATTTTGTTGGCTTTAGAAAAAAAATTGTTGACTGTTAGTACTAGGAAAATTTCGAAACCAAGTCTTGCAATCTTGGGCTTCTTATTAGCTATTATTTATATTTAGTTAGTAAAGTTAAGATAATGATCCACTGATCTGCACTTTTTACGTCTAGGTTATGTGAATGATCACATCACGTTTTTATTATGAAATATATTTATGGTGACGTGTGGGCCAACAAGTCAATTGTTTGAAAGCATTTCATATAAACCTCACTTCCCCAATGGAGTTTTAGTAGTTATAGAATACTTACATCTACAATCTACACTTCCACTAAGCTAGTGATTCCCAAGTTTTGAGACACACCCTCCCACTAAAGGTGTGAGGTTTCCTCAAGACGGATGCCAACAAGTGTATTTAGTTTTAATACAATAACTGTATCTCTAACAATGAATTCAAACAAATAAGATGTACTGATTTCACAGTTCCAATTTAAATCCCTGCTCTTTGTGGTTACTATAAAAATAATTTAATTATCTTCCAGAGGCATTTATTAAGTAATACATTTTTGCTTCCTCCTCTCCCCCTCTCAATACATTTTGAAGCCCCTACCCCTCCCCTCGATACATTTTGACGCCTCCCCCACCCCTACCCTTGATACATTTTAGCTGCCCCCGCTCTCAACGATATATCATACATCCCTCCCCTTGGTGTAAAGTTTTAGATGCACCACTTTTGGTTAGTGTAGTCAGATAAAGCAAACTTTATTTACATGAATCCTTGGATAGATCTTTGGAAGATCGATTCAATGCATTCGATCTTTTGCCTGAATCGATACTACGCCTCTTGATTTAGATTGATCCAGAGAATTGATTCAAAGTCCATAAATCGAACATCACTAACGTAGAGTGTGAGCAATGGCTCCCTTTCACAAGGCTCTGTTAGACCTCCTTTCAATCTTCCCCTCCCTCCACCACCCGTCCTCGTGAGAACCGTTTGTCATTTATCTCCGGGGGCTTAAATATGTGGTAACGGGTTTTCCTGGTGACGTCATCGCTCATTAGGGTGATGTCGCTACTATAGAGCATTGACAAAGCTCTAATTATGCACAATATGGGGCCTCTCTCCAAATGGAAGCCTCACAGTGATGTGTAATCCTCAGTTAGGGGCTGCTATCCCCCCACAAAATTCAACAAAAATTGGTTGTTTGGTTTCGTCCATCGACATGCGTGGATGTAGGTATCCGCCATACCAACATGGACTAATTTTGACGAAGATAAGGAGGAGTAAGGTAGAAATGTTCCATCATTTATGTATAATGAGGGAGAGGTAAACCATTTAGCTAGAACCAGTGACAGTACACCTCAGCGTAGATTTGAACCCCCAACCTCCCCGACCATAATTATATGGGTTACACGCACCCTTTCTGGCTAAACGTCTATATATTTATTATGATAGTGTGGTAGGGATCGTTAAGAAAATATTCCAGAATTTTTTACCTGGAGAGAGAAATACCAACAGTTTAACACCCAACAGGGATTCGATTCCAACCTCTCCCTCCAGAATTACTTGAGCCTGACATTTATACAGCGCGCTCACTGGGATTTGAACCTCGGTATCCTTTGGAGAGGTAGCACATCTAATGTATGTTAGAACACTTGTCCAATCAAATACTTCCTTTCCGTGGTTGAGTGCCCCCACATTTGCGAGTCCCAACCATAATTAGATGAGCTTGAAATGTAGACTGCGTGTCCACTGGGATTCAAACCTTAGTATCTTTCGGAAGGGTAGCATGGCTAATGTATGTTAGAACGCTTGTCTAATCAAATACTTCCTTCCAGTGACTGAGTGCACCCCGCATTTGCGATTCCCCATCAGAATTAGATGAGCTTGACATTTAGACGGCGTGCCCACAGGGATTTGAACATCGATATCTTTCGCAGGGTTAGCACTGCTAATGTCTGTTAGAACGGTCATCTTATCAAATGCTTCCTTCCAGTGGTTGAGTGTACCCCGCATTTGCGAGGGTGAAAAAATAAGGCAAAATCAAAATAGGTTGTATCGGTTAAAGCTGGTCGACCAGATTTTCCGTTTGATATAATTATACTAAGTAGAAACTGTACCCGCATCTGCTTCGAGTGAGAAAGTCAATCTCAGTACACCAGAACGCTAATCAAACGCTGATTACCCTGTGGTCAGCAGACTATTATAACACTATAGTGACGCTTTAGATAATGTGACTATTGATGCAAGTATACAAAAATTATTATAAAATGCATTCCCAGTCATTTAAATTTACTAGTCAAACAAATTGAACTATGGTTAAAAAGGGACCCAATTTTTAGAAACACATGAGAAAATTTCATATATATATATATATATAATATGTTGATTAATCATATAGCCTATCTTATTTATCATATAAATATATTAAAATGTTTCTTTAAGGGTTTATGGTTTTTGTTTGTGCGTTTACACGCTAGAACTTTTAAACTAAAACATATAAAGCGGAAACATAACTTGCATATTTTTGGGGAGCCTGCGGGTGTTCACCCCTGATATTTAAAATAAATTTCATATAATGTGAGAATGACGTATTATACCATGAGAACAGCGGTCGTTCTCTATGAATGTAACTTACTATTTGTTACTGTATGTATCTGTTTTCTGTCTGTCTACTTAAAATCCAAGAAAAGATTATAGGAGATAAGTTACATTCCGTTTTTTTTATATTTATTTATTTAGCACCACGTCTTACTACCCTTTCGAGTTATACGTTAATTTAATATTTATGGTAATATGTTAGGGATGAGGAAAGTTGAATTTAGAGGTAGTGCACACGCATTTTCTTGGAGGGAAATGTAACAAGCTACAAGTTAACGTTATACAAATGGGTCAACACTCACCGACACCCATGATGAGCAACAACACAAACACCGAAGCACAAGCTCTGACCTCCACTCTTCTACTGACACAACTGACTGCGCGGAGCCGTCAAACCAACTGTCTGCTCAGGACTCGATCCACGGCCGGCCGGAAACGATGAGGTTCCACGCGGCCAGATGAAGCTATCACTTTCGCTAGTAGGATGACCTAGAATATTCTAGGTCGTGACAGACGCATTCTTTGCTGTTATGTTTGTTCTATCTACTTACCCCCTCCTTCCCTTGCCCCGTCACTCTGTGAATACAATAATTTATATATAGTGATCGCGCTTTTGAATAGTCGCTTATTATACCACCGACTGAGCTTGGTGGGGACGGTGACTAAGGGCCGTAATTTATTTTATATTCTAAATTGCATTTTCGACTTAATGGGAGACATCTTGTCTAAATTATTGTTCAGGACTTGTAAATATTTGAAGTTAGAATTATGAGATATTGCACGCAGGTCAATGCGGATGCCCTTGCATTCTCTTTCTCTTTGTACGAGGTTCAATTCATCCTAATTGTATTGTTTGGTTTAGTTATACGTTCTTAACGTATATTTGATTAAATGTATATACTTTCTGTCACGCTTAGGCGTACTCGGCATCTCGGGCATACCGCCCGTCCTTTTCTTGTTTGCGTATTGAATGTTTAGGAAATTATTTAGTTATCTATTTAATTGGGAGCACAGGGCACTTAGGTGTTAGAGATGAGACTCGGCCTTACGCCTTGTTCTGTGTATTGTTTTGAGTCAACGTTATATTGTTTCTTTAATGGCGCGTAAATGTTTATCTTTTATTGCCTAAATTTAGATTTATACTAAGAGTTGCTATGTAGTATCGTTGCTTGCACTTAATGCTATAACCGAAGGAACCATAGAAAGAACCATAGATTTACAACCAGAATAAAACCATATGTTTCTCTTTTTATTTTCAGATATTGTAATGTCATTTAATCCCTTTATCTCAGTAGAGTTATTTAAACCTGACAGATTAAGCGCTTCACGCCTAATTGTTATATTTTGCTCTAATTTTGTATTTACTTTCTATTTTGTCCTAAATAAAACAAACTATGTTTATGAATGTTAAACTTCGTGTCTGTTTTTCCCAACCCACTTCCAAAAATGTTATGTAATGCTAACAAGAGGTTTACAGAAAGTAGAAAAGCAATTAGTGAAACCTCCCTCATTCCACTAGTACGGGATTGAACCCTGATCTCTCCCTATTAGAACTTTCATACAATCAAATGCTTCTTTCCCTGGTTGAGTGCACTCTGCATTCTCGAGAGTGAAACATAAGGTGAAATATAAAATCAGTTAAAGCTGTGCACACACACACACACACACACAATCTAACACATTCATTTATAAATTGTAACTTATGTGACGATAGATTGCTGCTACCCAAGGATAAAGTGAAAAAATATTTATTTATTTATTTATTTATTTTAGAAACAAGCTGTTTTATTCCTTGAGTCACTTATAACAAAAAAAAAAGTCTTATTTTAAATATCATTTAATGTTCTCATCTAAATTTCTCAAATAATATATAACTCTTACAATAACTCATAATTAATATTTAATTTAATTTAATGAATCAATATTAGATATGCCAACCAAAAACAAAATAGAATTTAAACAACAAAGAAATTTATTTAAAAAATCATTTAATCCTTGAAACTATAATTTGTTGACATAATAAATAACATTTACACAAAACAAATGAGCCATTTAAAACTCAAGCCAAAATTAGAGGAAGTATACCCACATTTTTCACGGAGGGAGAATGGAAGGTCCTCCCTAAATATACTCGATACTGATGAAGGAATCTATAATATTTCTCTTTAGATTGAGTACTATGGCGTGGATTTGTTTAGCTTACTCTGAATGCTTATTAAAACTTATAATGTCCGTTTATAATACTCACAGAGCCTGCCAGCGTTCTACGTGTCTAAGGGTTGAATAAATTAGATTTACTAAGGAAATGTATGTCAATTTTCCAGAGTTGTAAGTGGAAAACGTTTTATGAATATTTACCCAAAAATAAATTGCTGTGGGATCAGACCTTCCCATAACTATAATCAAAACCTGTTTCTAAAATGGAAACTCAAACGTAATTACCTGGTGATCTGGCACCCATATTATTTATAGATCACACGATCTCGACACATTTTACTACCCATTAGGGCTATGCACTTAAGTACTAATTACACTAATAGATTAGAAATTGGTAAGTTTGAATGGATAAGAAGGGAACCCTCATTTGCGTGGAGGGAAAATGGAAAATTGCCCCCAGTTCACCCAACCAAGATTCGAACTTCAATCTCCCCGTCCTAGGTGGTCTAGCGCAACACGAAACGAGCGCGTTAACCATTTTCAACACTGAAGCGGGTTGACTTGACAATTAGCTGGTTTCACCACAGGGGTCGACCCTGAGGAAAGTGCACCATCTGTCTACCATACAGCTACCCCCTGATGGGACCTGTGACTAGAGTGCTAATCGAGGCAGTGAGGAAACATACCATCATTAGCTGGTTTCACCACAGTAGTCGACCCTGAGGAAAGTGCACCATCCGTCTACCATACAGTTACCCCCTGGTGGGACCTGTGACATAGAGTGCTAATCGAGGCAGTGAGGAAATATACCATCATTAGCTGGTGTCGCCACAGGGGTCGACCCTGAGGAAAGTGCACCATCCGTCTACCATACAGCTACCCCCTGGTGGGACCTGTGACTAGAGTGCTAATCGAGGCAGTGAGGAAACATATCCACATTAGTGGGGAGGTAAGTAGGTAGTATGGTGGTTTTGAGTAGATTTTCAATCAAACTAGGTTATTAATTTATAACTAATACAATATTGTTGTAACAGGCGTACGTCATAGTATTAAAGTTGAGTATGAAACAAACGCGGTAGACCATTTAGCAAACGGTGTGCCTGTATGTTACTTAACTAACTTTCCCAAGTAAACAAAAAACTATTTGTTGCTAAACATATTATAAATTTGGTTCATCATTCACCAGGTTCATTAAAAGCTTTATCTTACCGTAGTTTACAGTAGTTTAAAATAGCATTATAATTTTAAAATAATAAAAAAAATGTCGCGGGGAGTCACAGGTTAAACATGTATAGACCATAAAGAGGAGTGAATTTCAGGGCGGTGGTGGAAAGGTGCCATCATTCGTCCGACAAAAGTTTATAAATATATTAGTTTAAATGATTATATTTGACATAGGTTCGGTAGAAAATTAATTACTTTTAGTTTTAAACAATGAAAATTAATGTAAGGGGGTACAACACCATGACGTTGAGCTAATATCGGATCTCGAATCCCTGTCGTGAGTACTAACCATCATAAACATACTAGGTGTTGTGCATTGCGGGCCTGATGCCTTATACCATGTGAAGGAGCATTGGCAGGTGATTATTGTTTACTAGGCACAGATAGTTTCCTGAGGAATGATTTTTTTAACTATTTTTTTTTTAGAAAATGTCAATAATTATTTTGTTTAAGGTGGGAATGCAGCGAACGTGAGGACATTTCAGTGGGGTTTTTTTTTCAGTTTTTATAACAAGACTTTTTTTTCAAAATAAATAAAATATTACTTCATTAAAAACATCGAATTTAATTTTCTTCACATGGTTATATCAACCATTGTTGAATATCTGTCATGATTATAGCGGCATTAGATGATAAACTTTTTAGATGAAGAAAAAATGTTATTATTAAATTCCAGGACACTCATGACAGATATTCAACCACTGTTGAGGTCACCATGTGAAGAAAATAAAACTCCAAGTTTTAATTGGGGTTATAGTTGCAAAAACATTGCCATTTTGTCAGGTTCCCTACATCCCCATCTTAAAATATATATTTTTGAAGAGTTTTGCATTATTCCTAACGCTGTATATTTTTTATTTTTTGCAAATAAAATCATTTAAGGATAGTTTACAAATGACTGAATTTTAGAAATCATTTTAAAATGATTCTAACGATTTTGATCCAAAAGGATAATTGGAGAGTGTTTTATAAGATAAATACCACTGTTTAATTTTTTTTATCAAAGAACAATTAATTAAAGGGTAGCTTACTGATAAATAATATTTGAAAATGTTGTAGTGAAAATTAGGTTCAATTGTGTCATAGGCATTAATTTGATATCAGTAGATAATTGATTTCAATTATTTTGATAAACTTCTTCGGTGGCTGCATATTCTAAGACGCCATTCTCGCAATAGACTAGACTGCTCACGATGGGTAAATCGTGGTTCGATCCTAGTTGGGTGCACTGAGGGCGGCTTTGCTTTAATGATTTTCCACTCTCCCTCCACGCAAAAGAGGGTACACCTATAAATTAAACCTAACTTATCCCTAATACATCAGTATAGTTAATGCATATGCATATAACCCAAACGTGTGGTAAGACGCGGTGCTAAAGAAAAAACTTTTCTTTCTTGATTTATATGCAATACAATATAAGTGAAGGTAAACATTATTAAAAATATTTCGACAAATTATTCTTGTTTTTAATGCTATCAAATTTATTGTGTCAGACCATGTGTAGTACTAAAAACTGAAGAAAAATAAACCCCGTCAATCCTAACTGCAAATTGTTGCTTTGCCTTTCAACAAGCAGCCACGTGCGTTGGGGATTGTGAGATATTATTTTAATGAGAGCAGATTTAGCCGGTGAGGGAATTCCTAAAAGACATTTTAAAGTCAGAAAAATACGAACCACAAAGGGGAGACACTTTGTAACGAAATTATTGGCCTTGGTATAATTATTATTTTCCTTCACATACGCACGTTAAAGCCCCACGTGACAGAGCTCAATATCACCGCCATCTACTTTGATACAAAGACGTAATAAATTACGTAGTTATATATATTTTAAAGTATATTTCCCCCTTGTAAAAATATCGTCACTAATACCCTTATAAAAGGGGAATGAAATAGGAAATGTTTGGAAAAAGTTTGTCTTTTAGATACGCAACAAATATTGCACACAAATAAAAACACAACAGCTTTACATTAGGCTTAGTATCATTTATAAGCAACATTTTTCTTGCTAAAATTATGTTAATGACATACAAATAAATTATACAAACTCTCTTACGCCACTTTAACAAAAAGTTACTAAGATTGATTTTACCGGTCTCCCTACCCGCAGGTTCAAGGTTTATATCCTATAAACTAACAAATATCGATTATAATTTATACTCTGGTTTATTTGAGTTCTATATAGTTTAGTGACGCAGTGTTTATATAATAATATTAAGTGTTTTCACAGCATTTAACTACCCTCTTGGGCCATATACATGTATATGTACTTTACAAGGGTTGAGGAAGATATATTTATACCACGTCTTACTAACAGTTTGGGTTGTACAATATGTAGTAATCACCCTTACACTAGATGTTAGAAATTAATAAGACTGAATTTAGAAGTAGAGTACTCGCATTTTTGTTGAAAAAACCATTTAGGAAAACACATAGACGATCTAATATATTGTGATAGTGACACCTTAGACCAGTTGATCACCGAAGTGTGTTTCTATCTTCATCAATTTTATTACATTGTTGCAAATGTATAAAGAATATGTTCTCGTATTTTCAAAACCACCCTACCGTTATACGAGCTTTGGATTAGTCCAAAGTTCACAAAATAGAGGACACTATACTCGAGTCCTGGCCGGGTGTGTACTGAGAGTTAATTTGTACAAACGTTTCCATTAAAAAATTAAGGTATATTTTCTCTAAATTCTACATTATTCACCCATACCCCATAAATGTAATTAAATTTTGATAGCCCAATAACCCCTGTGGGTGGTAAGATGTGGTGCAAAAAATAATTACCATGACGTCTTTTACAACCGCTTAATAATATTGAAGCATTTATTTTAATTCACTTACACAAACTAGTTCCATGCGACACATAACAAAACCAAACAAAATCTAGACACGTGCTCTCTTGAGCGAGAACAAACCACTAGCCGATCATATCAGGAGAGTCCATCTCATCTGTCAGCGAAGTCCTTGCCAGCACGTGACACAAGGTGACCCTCCACAATCTAGACACGTGTTCTCTTGAGCGGGAACAAGCCACTAGCCGATCATATCAGGAGAGTCCATCTCATCTCTCAATGAAGTCCTTGCCAGCACGTGACACAAGGTGACCCTCCACAATCTCCCTTTCTGTCGCTCTGGCTTGGAAAACCAAGTTTTACTACTCATTCGGGACGTGGGCAGTTTTGAGTAAAAACACCCAACTCTAATTTAAACCTTGACCTCCTTGTCACCAGAAAATTAGACTATACCAGATTAAACCCTTTGACTGTATTCCCTCCGGTGCGTCTCAGAGACTTTTGGTATTATTCGGGAGAAATTAAATATCTCACATTGTTGAATAAAACCATACCCAGCTTACCTCTTTGATTATATAACTCCAACCTCGATGCTGAAGATCAATTCATGTTGTAAACTTAAACGATCAGAACTAACATATAGTTTAACTAAATGCAATTATGTAAGGTAAATTCATCGTAATATTAGAAATGAATTTAAGAAAATAAGAGATGAGTTTAATTTGTGTTTTTCTTAAGCTATAAACTACATATAACAATAATATCATTCTAGGAAATAAACGCTTTTCCACAACAAGCTGTAATTATAAGGACTATTTGAGTCAGTCCAGAGGATTGGTTTCAAATTTTTCACTTTTACCGAGTGCACTGACACATCTACATTTTTTATATGTTAAGGGGTTGAAAATAATTTTTGAATAAAAACAATTCTACTATATATTAAGTTAAATTTTCGCCAACAGCAATAAATTTGAATATAAAACCGCCATCAGGGTTTCCTAGTTACCGCCTCTTAAACGAGGTATGTCCTAGTCGTAGTGTAAACAGAAAGTCAACACTTCTTGGGTTGGAGCTCCCTCATGTGAATAGTGGCCGGAGAGCGACGTATCCAGGGACAAAAGGGGTGGGGGAGGGAGGTACGTGTCGACAAGAAGGTCCGAGATACAACTCGAATATTCCAGCTCCGGGGATGTCCACTGCGCATCTCTTCAGCGCATTTCTCCGTGGTAAGTATGCGCAGAACAGGCACAGACAGGAATTATTCTCCTTCACTTACAAATCAAGGAAGACCCTTGCTTCGTATATGGTACAGTCATAAGCTTGCTGACTCTTGAAGAAATATCACTTTTCTGGACGTAGCTTTGCATAGACAAGTGTGTCCTTTCATCGTTGAAATATTCTGCGTTCTCGTGACGTACTTTAGTGGAAAAATAGGCAAGACTAAATTACTTGTAAAACAAAGTAAGTTGAAGTGACAATGTTTGATCGGTGGGACTAATATGTTGGTGGGATAGAGACTTATTTGTGTATAGGTGTAGCACTATTTAGGGAAATTGCGTCTTATTGTAGCTTGCTAAACCAATTTGCTTCATATGCTACAACGCTAGCGGAAAACTAATTTCGCCGATTATGCCAAGCTAATGGACTTCACTGAATAATAATAATAATAATAATAATATTTAGAACCACGTCTTACTAACCGTTCGGGTTATACGCTTTAAGTACTAATTACGCTAATGGATTAGGAATTGGGAAGGTTGAATTAGAGGAAGTGAACCCACATTTGCATGGAGGGAGAGTGGAAAACATTTAGGAAAAACCACCCCAGTTCACCCGACCGAGATTCGAACCTCGATCTCCCC
>CABFOV010003431.1:20676-39204 GCA_902141375.1 Timema poppense | reverse complement strand
CGGTCCCGGCAAAGATTTATCTGATTTCCAAACCTTTCCTTCACCTCTGACAAGATATCTTGTGAATGTGGGGAATGCCAGCCGTGGTTCGGATTCCACGTTAAACTGTAGGTCCTTCATTTCATCTCACAATCACCCTACCATTACACATTAGCGTAAGTGCGTATAACCCTAACGGGTAGTAAGACGTGGTGCTAATAATAATAATAATAATAATAAAACAATGCACCAGCTGCATGGAAACTGTCTGCAATTAATTGCCGACTATGCAACTGAAGTTTACTCGTGTAATGGCTTTCATTTAAACCAAGTATTCTTAACATTTAGGTCAGCCAGTTGCATGCAACAAGTTACACCGTGTAATAGGAGCCTTAGACCTTACTACCAAGTAATTACTACCGCTCCTACTATTATTACTAATAACTACCAAGTAATTGTATTTCATCAATCGCCTAAAGTATTAAATAAATGTTATCTCCATGTAGTTGTGTTTGTTTTATGTGTGATATTTAATCATGAGGCACACTATGTGTAAATCAATGGACGATGTCTATTTGAGTGGTATTTATATACTACAGAGACTTTCAACCGTGTCAATCAATCATACGATTCAAGGACATAGCCCGAGTATTAATCTTCAAACTTGTATGCCACGTGGCATTCAACCTGGCGTGTTTTGAATGTGCGCAGCTGTTTCCCAACACACAGCTGCATGCAAGGAGCTCGTTTGCCAGCTAATTACAATATCGAGTTCACAGCAGACCCAAAATAAATGTTTGTGAGAAATGTAGGTGTAGTGTCGTTAAATTTCATGATTTTAGCTAACATCTGAATTTTAGAGTGATATAATTACACCTCATATGATGGACCATTGACCCGGACCTACACAGGTAGTTCTCTCTTAGGATGGACAACTTTCCGTGGGCAGAGGGGTAGTGCTGTAGGAAATACATGCAAGAAGGGGTTACATAGCAACCATTCAATTGGCCAAATCATGTTAACCTGATATAGAAAGTGTCCAAGTTCGTTAATTTCCCTTGTACTGGAAAACACCAAGGAAGGCGAACAAAGTTTATGGACTTCGCGTTTTCACCTGCTTGAAGAAAATAAACCCGCTTCGGTAACAGTATGGTCTAAGGCGTTAGTCTCTTGTTAGACCAGACTGCCGATCACAGGATGATTGGGGTTCGAATCCGGTCGGGTGTACTGACAGTGGTTTTTCCGAAATGGTTTTCCACTCTACCTCCTCGCAAATGTGTGTAGATTTAATCTAAATTCAACCTTACTCATCCCTACACACTATATTAATTAGTACATATACGTATAACCTAGACAAGTAGTAAAGCGTGGTGCGAATAAAAAGTATTTGTTTGGACTGTGGATAGATCGAGTCCCATTTTCACAGGAAGAGCACCTTAGAACATCTAAACCTACTATTATAAAGGACCCGGCTTTTCCTGGATAAATAGCTTGGGGTAAACAGTTTGAAAGGGTCAAAATAGGGAGAGAGGGCTAAAATTAAAAATAGTTGTTTTTTATGGAGATATTCCATTTGCCAGGGTGAAACTTTGAAATTGTATGTTGGACTTCATTCTGCTCTCCGGGAATGTCCTGTTAATTACATGCTCATGCTGAGCTTCTATTTTATATCGCACCAGAAAGAGTTTTTTTTATACTAGTTTTAGGAATCCTAAGGAAGGCCCCTTTCTTCATTTACTGCTTATTCATTTTAAATTTAAGGATCACACCTTAGTGTTTGTTTGGGGTAATTCTTATACCCAACTTACAACATTCAATCTTCTACCACAATGACAAGTAATTTATTATTTTAGTAATTTTGAAAACCCCCGTTTCATCAGCACCCTAGCTAAATAGCAAATATTTAAAATTCATTTTGTAATCAGAGTAATTCCTCCACATTCCTGGCAAATTTAAATTGTCTGCCTCACCTAACGTTTTTTTTTTATCTAAACCCCTCCCTTATTTTTTCTATTTCAAATCTAAATTCTTTACTGGTTATTTGGAGGGTTATTTATACACTCTCTCCAAATTTAATTTATACCACACAAAAAATGTGTTGTTACTAGTAGTTTTGGGAATATCTCCTCCCCCTTTTATCTATTTCAACAACTCCTACTAAGATATTTCGAATGTTAATACTAATTGTATTATCTTGAGTTGTCCTACCTGCCTACCAAATTTAAATTTTCTGCCATACCAAAAGTGTGTTTTTCTGTTAGTGACCTCCTTCCTCCCTCTTTCTCCACCCTATGTTTTCTATTGTCACAATTAAAAATGTAACATTCTCTGCCTTTAATATTTATTTGGGGTGGTCATTTTACCTGCTTGCCGAATTTCGGTTCTACCACACTTGGACGTACCTAGTTGTTTACTAATAATTTTGAAATATTTAGCCCCCACCTCTTTTCTCCTATTCATTCATAGAAATTTCAAATTTTAAGATTTATTGGGATAGCTGGAGTTGTCGCTCTACCCTTTTGCCAAATTTTAATTTTATATCTCATTTCCAATAATTTTTGAATTTTTCAATTTCCTTTCTGGACCACCCTCCCCCCACCCTCTTTTTTTCTATATCATTCTTAGAAACGTATTCAAAGATTATGTTTGCTATTTGGAGTTGTCTCTCTACATGTCTGCCAAATGTTAGTTTTTTACTTTATCTAAAAGGTTTGTTTCTAAATTTACCCTCCCCCCATTTTTTAATCCCTATTTTAAATCACATTTTTAGATTCTGTTTTGTTGTATGGGGAATTCCCTCTAACTCTATGCCAGATTCTAGCTTTCCAGCTGATCTATCAATATTATTATTTTTTGCAAACACAATGTTCCAACACCCATTTCACCCTCTTGGAGAATGAATTTAGAAAATCCCTTCTTATCGGATGCTTGAAACCTGAAAGGAACCTTCCTAACAAATTTTAGGATTCCAGATCTGGTAGCTCAGAAGATACGGTGATGAGTCAGTGAGTCAGGGCTGTTGTGTATATATATTTGTTTTGGGACCATAATTGACAGAATTTGACTTTAAAAGTAATGTTGTTTTAAAGGTGTTAATAAGAGCTATCAATATCGACAGCTACTTATCACATGGCTTGACACATGGATACATTGAAGTAGATATAGTAGCTTCACTAGTCATCATTGAAGTAGATATAGTAGCTTCACTAGTCATCAGGTAAGGCTACTCATATGAAAATTTGACTGAAAGTTCCTTGTCATATCTGAATGTGCTTCACAATGGTTCTTTCAAACTTTTAAAATGCCTTGATTATTCTGTCAAAACTTATGTCAGTGGGAAAGATGGTATCATACAAGTTCTACTTATCGTGCCTGGAATTTGTTTCAGACTAGTCTAGAAGATTCTCACAGAACTAATAACTAAGGCGAGTTCAAAAACGTCAGATTCTTGTATCTTCTGGTTGCATCCAATACTTATTTTGGTTTGTGTACGGTGAAATTCAGAGATTAAAAAAAAAACCAGAAAAAAAAAAAAAAAAACTCAATCCACGTCTGAATGTTTAAATACCAGGCCACGGATTATCAAAAAAATCACATGTAAAACGACCTACATATTCTAAAGAATAGCTTCAAATTTTTAAAATAATGACTTAAAATGTTTACAAAAACTCATAATAAATGCACACGACTATACCAAACACGCACTGTACCAAAAAATTGAACATGCAATTAAAATCCTTTAAGAACTTAATTAATGCATTACGCTTAATAGAATAGAATGTTTACAAATATCTACATGAGAAGTAATAGCTACCCCCTCCCAATGCAACCCTCTCCAGACTAGTTGCAGTCTCACCAGGAATGTGAAAATCATACCAGAAAAGAGGATACAAAGTCATGGACTACATTATCTTCTCATTTCGTAAGTGTGTGTAAAAAAATAGTCATGTTTGATCGTTTGTGCATTTATAAAACATCGATAAAAATTCAAATTATACTTATTCACCGTTAATGCCTTAAAATGACTCAAAAATCCCTTAAAAGGACACAAAAATGATTCAAACCAAGAAAATATTACCTTAAATCCCAAAATTATAAAAAATTACCTTTAACATATACATTTTAAAAAAAGAGGCTCATGAACAATTTTTATTTACTTATAAGCTTTGCATGTGGCAAAAAAAAAAATGTCAAGTCATTAAAATCCAGGCCCTGTTAATAATTTTATGAATAGATAAAGATACCAATAATTGGTATACACACAGTGGTCCTTGGTTGGTTTTTTACTGTCTTTAATTACATTTTCAAAGAAAAATACTACATCCAATTGGGATGGATTTAAATACGTCTTTAATCTGTAATAGACGAAGTTATTATAAAAAGATCTATTTATTGCAATTTATGACCAGTAGTCTGTTTACACACACACACACACACACACACACACACATACTAGTTAGACCATACAGACACTAAAATACAACTGCATAGTGAAAAATACTTTTAAGTTTTTTACTTCTATATGAAGCTCAATCGATTCCAAACAATTGTATATGTATACATATCTCAGTCTTATATTTCAGAAAATATAAACTTTTATAGGGGTTGTAATAAAATGTTCTTCCGTTGAACTCATTTTACTGACGCTTATTGGTGAAATTGGACTGAGTCACATTCTTTAGAACCACTCTGAAGCTTAGTGTTTGGGCTGTTAGTTGATAACCTAAACAATAGCTATATCTAACTAATTATTACCTGCATTTTCTGATGATTGTCATTATTATTAATACATTAATACTTTTTAATAAAAAGTTCAAGGGATATCTAAAAACACAATTTGGAATATCCAAAATTCGAATAACCATTATCATGAGTATTTAGGTAGCTGGTACATAATAAATCAATAACTTCAAAATACGCTACATATAATCACACATATTTTATATATGTTATTTAAAATACACTTACACAATAAATACAAACATAAAAATAGGAAAAATTCAAATATAGAATATAAAAAATTGGAAAAATTTCAGACGAAACTTGCAGACTTAAATAAGAGCTGACGAAAGCTGAGCCAACACAGCCCCTATATTAGGCAACCCGCTCGCCGATGGTGCGTAGTGCCCCGATTTATAATTTACTGTGTCAATAGGCTAACTCTCTTTATTTAACATTCTCGGCGTATGGGGTGGTTTAATAAAGGTTTAAAGTTAGATATTAAATGAGTACAAACTCTTAACAGATAAACAATAGATCAGGAAAGCTAGCTCGTAGATCCATAACAGTTGCTCATCATCAGGAAAAACTACCTGAGTAGATCCGTGACAGTTGCTCATCATCAGGAAAAACTACCTGAGTAGATCCGTGACAGTTGCTCATCATCAGGAAAAACTACATGAGTATATCCGTGTCACTCGTATGTTCTAAGGAAGAAATCGTACGTCCTAATTGGAGGAATTGTCACAACGCCTCTTTTCTTGTTTATAAATGTCCCAATTAGAGGTCAGCTTCTTGTCCATTACGATACCCAGATATTTAATTATGTTACGCAATGGATCTTCAATGTAGTGCAGAGAGGATTCTTCTGAATATTTTTTCTGCTTCTTGATATAATCATCGCTGAAGACTTGGCTGAGTTTACTCTAATCCGCCATTTTGTGAACCAGTCTTCTAATTTAACGAGGCACCTCTTTAGCTAAGATCGTGTAGTTTAAGTTCCTATGAATTGTGTCTATAAGTGTGTAGTCAGCAAATAGTCTTATTTTAATTTCCTCGCTGGTAGATGTGTCGGATACAAATATTGAGTCGTGTAAGGGGCTAAATAGATACCTGTGGTGCTCCCGTTCGTATGGTGTGTCGTGTTGACTTTGAACCATCAACTATTACTCTATATTTCAGGCAGATATTTACTTTATCTATCACCCAAGTAGGAGAATTGAAATTTTTTAGCTCCCGTATAAGGTCCATATGCCAGACCTTGTCAAAACGCTTTCTCAATTTCGAGGAAAATAGCTATAAGATGATTCTCCTGGTGGAAACCTTTAGTCGTTTCTTGGATGAGATCAACTATGGGATGGACTATGGCGTGTCTATATCTAAGGCGATCTGTAAATCAGGTATGACATGGTTTTAAGTGATGAAAGTGATGATCCTCTTTAATATAAGTTTAAACCATTTTACTTAAGGTGGGTAAAAAACTAATAGGGTGGTTATTTTGAAGAACGTTTGATCCTTTCCCAGCTCTGGCAAAGATATTTCCGTTGCTTGTTTCCATATGTTCGGGAAATGACAAAGCAATATCAATTTATTTCGGATGACTAGTAGGAATGATACCATTTTTGGTGGAATATGTTTGAGGAACTTATTTTTAATCCGATCATGGCCAGGCACTTTATTTCTAGGGTTATTTCTGAAAGTGCGTTCGGTTGTAGTTCTTTTGTGGTGATCTCTACCTGAACTTGTGTTGGCCTGTGCATAACATTTTGTACTGTCCCTTGTTACATATCTTTTGAAGTTTTCGTCTTCAGGTTCAATGTTGGATTTAAATTGTTCCGAGAGTGTACACACATTAGCTTCTGCTTTATCCCTGCTAGAGTATGCCATACCTCTGGCTCCACGAATAGCCAAAGTAATGTTATTTTTATTTAGGCCTCCCAACTGTTTGGTCAATTTCCATAAATGTTGTTATCTGTAGCTGCCACGGTAAAATACGCGTTCCAATTTGTTCTACGTATTTTTATTACTTTCCTCTTAAGCTGGGCCTTTACTATTTGGTTGTAGTTTGTTTTGCACTGAGTAGTATGGTGTACTGCCGCTCCGTTCTTGCCTTGCGTTTGCAAGGAATCAGGAAAGTCCAAATTGGGGTGATCTGATCTTAAGCCATACTGCAAAGCTATCTTTATTGTAGCAGTTTCGTATTCCTTCCAAAATGTTGTCAAAAGCGCTTGCACGGCTCAATAATATCATCTGGTGTTTCAATTTACATATTGTCGGGTATCGTGGTTTGAAGGTTATATTCCAACACTCTGACACGTTGGTTTCTTGGACTCCTCTAATCTCACACAAATATAGGTCACCCCCAAGAATAAGTTGTTCCTCCTTTGGTAATGCAGTCCAGATCTCGTGGAAGTATTAGCTTAGTGGTTCAAGTAGTTTTTCGAATCTTATTATGTATTTTTTCTTTAGGGCATAAGACGGACATGAATTTATTAGGTATCATATGAATCTAATCAAGTAGTTTTATCTTAGTGAATTTATATCAATCGTATTCCCTAAAGCAAACCTACTTGGGTTAATTCTTGCAAGTCATATGACCTAAACAAAAACTAGCCTACATGAGTACATTTATATCATTAATATGCCATAACGAAAAACTACATGAGTTAATTCTTCTAAGTCATACTCCCTAAGGTAAAACTATCTGAGTAAATTCGTGGCATTCTATTCAATAATAAAAACTACCTGAGTAGATGAACGTCACTAATATTCGCCAAGAAAGAACTGCTTGAGTATATCCATGTCAGTTGTCTGTCCTAAAGGAAGTTATTTGACTAGATCCATGTCAGTTGTCTGTCCTAAAGGAAGCTATTTGACTAGATCCATGTCAGTTGTCTGTCCTAAAGGAAGCTATTTGACTAGATCCATGTCAGTTGTCTGTCCTAAAGGAAGCTATTTGACTAGATCCATGTCAGTTGTCTGTCCTAAAGGAAGCTATTTGACTAGATCCATGTCAGTTGTCTGTCCTAAAGGAAGCTATTTGACTAGATCCATGTCAGTTGTCTGTCCTAAAGGAAGCTATTTGACTAGATCCATGTCAGTTGTCTGTCCTAAAGGAAGCTATTTGACTAGATCCATGTCAGTTGTCTGTCCTAAAGGAAGCTATTTGACTAGATCCATGTCAGTTGTCTGTCCTAAAGGAAGCTATTTGACTAGATCCATGTCAGTTGTCTGTCCTAAAGGAAGCTATTTGACTAGATCCATGTCAGTTGTCTGTCCTAAAGGAAGCTATTTGACTAGATCCATGTCAGTTGTCTGTCCTAAAGGAAGCTATTTGACTAGATCCATGTCAGTTGTCTGTCCTAAAGGAAGCTATTTGACTAGATCCATGTCAGTTGTCTGTCCTAAAGGAAGCTATTTGACTAGATCCATGTCAGTTGTCTGTCCTAAAGGAAGCTATTTGACTAGATCCATGTCAGTTGTCTGTCCTAAAGGAAGCTATTTGACTAGATCCATGTCAGTTGTCTGTCCTAAAGGAAGCTATTTGACTAGATCCATGTCAGTTGTCTGTCCTAAAGGAAGCTATTTGACTAGATCCATGTCAGTTGTCTGTCCTAAAGGAAGCTATTTGACTAGATCCATGTCAGTTGTCTGTCCTAAAGGAAGCTATTTGACTAGATCCATGTCAGTTGTCTGTCCTAAAGGAAGCTATTTGACTAGATCCATGTCAGTTGTCTGTCCTAAAGGAAGTTATTTGACTAGATCCATGTCAATTGTCTGTCCTAAAGGAAGCTATTTGACTATATCCATGTCAGTTGTCTGTCCTAAAGGAAGTTATTTGACTAGATCCATGTCAGTTGTCTGTCCTAAAGGAAGTTATTTGACTAGACCCATGTCAGTTTTCTGTCCTAAGGGAAGCTATTTAACTATATCCATGTCAGTTGTCTGTCCTAAAGGAAGCTATTTGACTAGATCTATGTCAATTGTCTGTCCTAAAGGAAGCTATTTGACTAGATCGATGTCAGTTGTCTGTCCTAAAGGAAGCTATTTGACTAGATCCATGTCAGTTGTCTGTCCTAAAGGAAACTATTTGACCAGATACATGTCAATTGTCTGTCCTAAAGGAAGCTATTTGACTAGATCCATGTCAGTTGTCTGTCCTAAAGGAAGTTATTTGACTAGATCCATGTCAGTTGTCTGTCCTAAAGGAAGCTATTTGACTAGATCCATGTCAGTTTTCTGTCCTAAAGGAAGTTATTTGACTAGATCCATGTCAGTTGTCTGTCCTAAAGGAAGCTATTTGACTAGATCCATATCAGTTGTCCATTCTCGTCTGTTTTGTGGATTAAGATTAGGTAGAAGCATAGAGCAAAGCATAATGTATCTATGGTAGAAGTGACCATAACAGGTAGTAAGACGTAGAGTAAAGAAAAAAAAAATGGTGACAAATATTTGTAAAACCCGACGGGCAGTTGCGCACTACTTAGAGATAGTTAACTAAGGTAGGCCTACACTAATGGTTTTAATTTATCTTTAGACATTTCTATCGTTGATTCACCATCACCACTTATCATATGCTATCTCATTATGTTTAATATATATATATATTCGTTAGTATTGTCCATTTTATACCTAATTATTTAACTAGTTATAGAAAATAAGTTTGTTGATAATAGTATATTCAAAGTCCATCCTCGATTTTAGGACTTATTGACAATTTTATATCATATTTAATTGCACATCCAGTAACATGCACTTGCTCACGCCTGCTAATATTGGTGTATTCATATTTAACAGCCATAATCTTCCCTGTTCATTAGATTAAGCCATTAATTACCCTTGTATTAACATAGTCTACTAATTATGCAACATTTTGTGATAATACGTAACCATTGTTAATTTTATTTTCACTAAGATATTTTATTTTCACTCAGATATTTTATTTAAAGTCAAACAAATTTGTTCACTTTACTATGAAAGTGTTAAGTCTGTTTTATCTCTCAGTTGGCCGACTTAATTTTTATTTCCAACCTATCCCTCCTTCCAAACAAACCCCTGTCCCACTCTCCAATTACGGTATTTATAATATGACTCGGAAAGAATCTGCAGTATATGGAATCGGTTATGTTTTGATGAGGTTGACCGTCCATTTTTTTCACATCTCCGTTGTTAAATTTGTTCAAGATGACGAGTTTCAGAAATGCTTTCATCCTCTATTTTCATCAACCTTTCTTTATTTCCCTCCCCGCCCTCCCCCCCTCCCGCTTTACCACCATGCTCATGTACTTTGTTTGCTGCGCTTTGCTTCGCTCTCATTGAATAGAGCCACGAAAAACTCGTTAAAAAGTTTATGTTAAGGAAAGTAGGCTGATGTAACACGTTTCAAAGACTTTGACTTTCTTATGAAACTCCGCAAACACGGAGCTAGAATTTGCTATTAGTAATTTATGTTACTCGTACTGATGGCCACGTGGACTAAATGTCAAGCTCATCTAGTCTGATTTGTTAGTTACGCTGATGTCGGGGTTCAAATACCAGTCGGGCGTGTTGTGGCTGTTTATTTAAAAAACTGTATCAACTTTACATCCAGTTAAAGGCAAGTACATTCCCTCTAAATTCTGTTGACTTCCATAAGTGAAGGGGCATCCAATTACAGGGGGCTTTGGACCCAACCCTCCCACACTTAAATGCCCCTAGTTAACTGGCTTAGGCAAATTACTTATAAGTGTATATTTTAGCGAAAAAATGTATTACTATCTTAGTACCGCATCTTACTACCCGTTCGGGTCATACGTCCATGTATTAGCTACACTAATGGGTTAGGGATTAAGAACGTTGCATCTTAGATGGAGTGTACCCGCATTTGCGTGGATGGAGATTGGAAAACGTTTTAGTAGAAAATACCCTAATTGAATCTGACTGGTGTCAAACCCCGGTCTCCCTGTCATTGGCAGTATAGTCTGTTGCGAGAGTGACGCCTTAGACCATGGGGCCACCAAATTGGGTAAGGAAAGAAGTATTAGTAGCTTATAAACAAGGGATATTAACGACTTATCTAATGGGTAACAGTGATGAGAGAGAATGTACTGTACACCCACATCCGCGTAGAGAGAGAAGAGAAGAACAACAGTTGAAAATAAACGAAACAATATAATCTGTTCCTTACTTGCTCTGTGGCATTAATAACTAGGAACATTGTTACAGAAACAAACATCTTTGTCCACCAAAGAACATAAGAATCAAATTCATTTACAAAGACCTGAACTAAAAAGGAGATATATTTTCTTATAGCTAAGAAACTATTGGTGTTATAAAAATATATTATAAATAATAAAATATTTTTATTTGTAACAGAATTACAATTTTACAATGATAAGTTATTTCGTATCTCAAATAGTTTTGGAGAAACGATCAATATTTGAAAATTTGACCACGTAAAGTACCTTCAAAGTCATTTTCACGAAAAATTTGAGTTTCCATCTTGTTTATAATGACGGTGTTTGGATATAAAATATAATCAAAATCTTTGTAGCTTATTTCGAGAAAAATAACGTTTTCTCTTTTTTTACCTCCAGTAAACTACCCTAAGATTTAAGGCTAGAAATCTAATTCCAAAACTCCTAGGAGGGACGCTATGAAAACCCAGGATACCAAGTTTTAGCCAATTGGTAAAATATTTTCGGCTTTAGCCCTAGATATATACAGACAGACGTCAAAGGAGTCATTAAACATCAACATCAAAATATCGAGCTCAATTTTTTTGATGACCACAATAATTTCTGTCCAAGGAAAGTAGCTACATTAATTTTAAAATTCACTATTCATATTTTTATATTTAATAATATATAAACATTTCACAAATTATATCTGCCAAACAAAAATCTTCATTCTCTAATTTAATTTTCCAACTCAATATACTCTGGTAGGCTATGGTAATTATGTTTAGTTTTTAATTTGTTTCCCAAACTGTGTTTCGTACAATTCCAATTGACTGATTGATATATGATTAAATATTTCATTATATTATATCTTCCGAACAATATTTTCATTTTCTAACTTAATTTATAACAGCATCATGTATTTTGTTATTATATTTATGTTTTTATAATCTGTTTAATGTTATTTAACTGTGTCTAGTAGTCTAATTCTAAATGTATCTAATTTAAATTTGCAGTATCTAATAAAAACAAATTCTTACAGCTGTGACCCAATAAATCACAAATTTTCTTAAAGTCTTGTATTATTTTTAATGGTTTTATATTTTGTTTGTATGATAAGAAGAACCTAAAACTGAGAATGGAAAGAGACGGTGAATGTTTTGAACCGGCCGGCCCATCATTTATATAGGGTCTAATTTACTAGGTTGTTTATGGATGTTGTGGTGTTTGTATGGGCAGTGTTATTAAACAATTTTTGTTCTCAAACACCTCAGCCCCCTCTTTAGGCCCCCCCCCCAATATAACTTATTTTTGTACCTCAAAGTTGTTGCAAGCTACACATATTATAAAATATACATCAAAATAAATTAAATTACATCCAAAATAACGTATTAAATAGTAAAATTTATATGAGAAATAAATGTATATATGTATATATATATTCATGTATTTATATAATATATTATGGACCCCCTCTGTGATCAAGTGGTAATAATTCCCGGCTACATATCCAGAGGTTTCAGGTTTGATCCCTGGAGCTTCCAAAATATATTTGTGAAGCAGTGGGTCTTGAATCGGGTCAACTCAGCCTCGCGAGGACAAATTATAAACTACTTGAATAAAGAAGTAGCAGCTCCGGCTTAGAAAAATGAAATTAACGTCTAGAGAGCTCATTGTGCTGATTACATGATACTCTCTATTCGCGAATGTTGGCACTACAATCGGTAATGGGGCCGGCAGCTTGGTCGGTATAACTTGCTTGCGGGCTTACACCATGGAGTTTTTATTATATTATTATTATTTAGGATTTTACGTATCCCCTGAGAAATGTTCGCGTACCCCCGGGGGTAGCCAAACCTCAGGTTGAATACCACTGCTCTAAGGCGTCAGACTTTCAATCCACTTGGCTACCGTTGACAAGGGAATGGTGGTGGTGGGTGGAGTTCGAGCCCTATCCGGATACAATGAGGATGGTTTTTCACATGTGATTATTTTTACATATGTTTTTTAGTCTTTTTCGCTCCTCATATGGGTGCATTTTTCTATTAACTAACCACCTTATTCCTATCCTGTCCGGCCCCTATGGTATAGTGATCACTGCACCTGGCTAAGAACCTAATGGTCCAGAGTTAGATTACCGGCTGGTAACTTGGGTATTTTTCCCGAAAGTGGAACTATCCCAACGATCACCAGGGTTTGGTTAGCTAGCATTAAGTTAGATTTAAGTGTTTCCACTGGTTCCAAACCCTCATCCTATCACCATCACCTCATCTTATCGGGACATGGAAAATCTTCCCGGAATGGATGTACGGTTAGTATGTCGGGCGTCCCCTGGGCAAAGGTGCATTGCATTAGTACTGGCTAATCTTTCCATTACTGAGCTACGAATGATATAACCTAGAGGCGCAATATTATTATTACTATATTATTCATATCCCACTTATTAATTAATTAGTAACACGTGTTTAATATACAAATAACATACAACTAATGATTTTAATTCTTCCCTTACCCCACTTGACAATGAAACTTCTCTTTTCAAAAAAGGTGGCCTTACAATAATTTCAGGAATTCAGATTACCTCAATACAAGGAAAAAGGAAACAAAACATATCTCTCTCTAATTTTTTCCATTCCCTGCTAATTCGAAGCGTCACCTGCCAATTTCGGGAGCTGTCACGAATCATCGGCGGTGTCCGTCAAACCCCCAACTCCCTGCATGCGTGCAATCAAGCGAATAGCTAGTTGGCTTGTGCTCATGAAACATTTGTCATCTTGGGATATGACGCAATTAGCGCTAGTACCGTGAGCCGCCACGAGAGTGCAGAACCTGTCCATCCGTCTGTCATTCAGGGGGATTGATTGACACCCCCACCGTCCCAACAACCCCTATCGCACATTCAGAGGCATGGAAATAGCAGCGTAACGTCCACAGACAAGGACAGAATACCGAACTATAACAAAACTATATCGAGCCTGGCTTGTAGGGAGTTTAAGAACTTTTTCAGGGGATAGGGGGATAGGAAACGCGAGAAAGGGCCAGTGGTTTTTTTTTCTTCAGTTTTTAGAGGAAAACAATTTTTGGTCGAAATAAATCAAATACTGCTAAAGTAGAAAAATGGTTTAATTTCTTCACATGGTGATATCAACAGTTGTTGAAAATCTGTCAAGGGTGTCCTGGAATTTAATGACAACTTTTTCTCTTCATTTTAAAAGTGTTGTCATTTAATGCCGTTATGCTTATGACAGATATTCAACAACTGTTGATATCACCATGTTAATAAAATTAAACTCTAGGTTTGTACTGAAGCAATATTTTGAACAAAAAACATTTTTGCCATAAAAAGTTCAAAAACACTGGTCTTTAATCGCGTTCTCTGCATTCCCACCTTAGTGAAAAACCTCTTATTGGTGTTTTATTTTTTATTTATATTTTACCTTTTTAATAATTTCCTTGTCCCTTCCCAATTTAGTGCTCTATTTAGGCCGCCAGTGCGCCACATTGTTTTATCTGTCGTCTAATTTTCTGTTTCTGTTTGTCCTTCGAGAACCCTACAAGACAGGTGTACGATGTTAACCTTAATAGTTTATATATGAATGTCTCTGTGGTCTAGTCAGGGTTACTGGCTACACATCCAGAGCTCCCGGGTTCGATCCCTGTTTAAAGATCTTTTGTGAAGCGGTAGGTCTGTAACGAGGTCAACTCAACCCCGTGAGGACAATTGAAGAGATACTTGAATGTAAAAAGAGTAGCGGCTCAGATCTATAAAACTGAATTAACGGCCGTTCTGACCACATGACACCCTCTATATGCAGAAGTTGTCATCATCTTTGACAACAGATGGCGGAAGCTCACTCGGTATGGCTCGATTGCGGAATCACGCCACAGAGTTTAAACAGTAAATAACTTACCAAACAAACACCAAAGCTCCTCACGCGCAGTTGTGAGACTCCCAAACCAATCAGGTCCTACGTTATCTCAATGTTTCTGTCCAGATCTTGTCGGAAATATAGGTACTTTATTTGTTTTAGAGATATTAGGATTATGTTAATAATTTATTTTAATTACTATTCTACGATGTTGCACATTAAGTGATTTAGAATATATGGGTTTTAACATCAAATAAATATATCCATACCCTTCCTCTCTATATTTGAGGGAACTATATTTTGAAACAACAAATTACTTCTTAAATAGCGCGGCTGTTTAAAAGTCTTCAACTTGTCTCAGGACTCAGGTAGCTGGTCACCTTAAGAATGACAATCCCCAGATACTGTAGAACTGTTTTAGTTTGAAGTCCAAGGGATATCTACAAAAAGTGATAAATCCAAAATTTGAATGAGCCATTTTCATGAGTATCTAGGCAGCTGGTACACAATAAATCAATTGCCTCAAAATATGCTACATATAATCACACACATTTTATATATGATTTATAAAATACACTTACACAATAAATATAAATATAAAAAAACAAGAAAAATTCAAACACAAAGTAAAAAAAACTTGGATAAATTATCATACGAAAATTGCCTACTTAAATGAGAAATTTGATTACAGCCGAGCCAATATATCCCCTATATTAGGCAACCCGCTCGCCACCGGTGCATAGCTTCCCGTTTTCTCATTTACTGTGTGTCAATAGAATAATTCCAACTTTATATGACATTCTAGAAGTATGGGCTGGTTTAATAAAGACCGTTAGGTTAGGTTTGAAATGAGTAGAAACTAGAAAAAATTAAAAATATTTTCTTTTAAAATTATAAATAAAATTTATTTTTACCATCGATATAAATAGAAATTTACTGCGGAATAATGGTAGGCTCGATTTAACCAATGTCCAAACAACCAAATCCTACTGTATTTTTGAAACCAGACAACGTGAATCTCTTCTGGTCAGGTTTTCCAGTACTTGTAAGGTCAGGGTTTTAATCCCTACTATGAGTACTGAGTTATTCTAATAAACTATTTCCCACCCTCTCTTTATTCAAATGGGGATGAAATTAGACATCCTAATCCTTACACCATCAGTGGGTTTTATTAACGCGGATGGCTGGGACGGGCAGTAAGGCGTGGGGCACAGAAAATAGTTGAGAAACGATTACCAGTTTGAGCGACTATCACAGGGGAACCGGTATCTGTTATAAAAGGTATTCATACAATTACCTGGATGTGAGATTACCAAGGTAATAAATTTGGACTCTTGTATCCGGGAAGACGTCATCACTTTTTATAAACTAACGGTTTTTTATGCACATACATGTTAGCCACGAAGACACATATAATTTATGTTTTGTTTTTTTACAATATAACGTCTTGAAACAGAAAAAACTAATATCCACAAACAAGAATTCACATTTTAACCACAGATATTTTGTTAACACTATTATACAAATATATTAAATAAATAGTTGAAATTGTATTTAGTTTCCAACGCCCATCTTCTTGGCTTAGTGGCTAGATAGTGTTCACTTCCAGTTCAGGGACTCTGGTTTGACACTGAGGGATACCAAAGAAGGACAATAATATTGGTTCTGCTATGGTCACTAAACTTTTCTTCTCTCCGTTTTGTTCCCAACTCCAAAACCCCTTAAAGGGGACATCATGACAATTGTAAGGGCAGTTGCCCCCATTTGTTCCCAATTACAAGAATATCTTACCGGGTAATCATGACCATTGCGAGGGCAGTTGCCCCTACTTGTTCCCTACTCCAAGAACCCCCTACAGGGGACATCATGACCATTGTAAAGGGCAGTTGCCCCTATTTGTTCCCTACTCCAAGAACCCCCTACAGGGGACATCATGACCATTGCGAGGGCAGTTGCCCCCATTGGTTCCCAACTCCCAAGATTCCTCCTCTATCAAAGTATTACTAAATAAATTAATAATCAACTAAATGTTGTTCCAATAAAGGATCGGTTAACAAAACTACTTTAACTTTTATGAAATATTTAGAAATATATTATTAAATGTACAGATAAAATGTTAGTGTAGTTATTTAAATATGTAAACCTATATTAATTCAAGTGATATATCGTTGCCCGGACTATCCTAAAAGTACGCAAGAGGGGTAAGAATGAGAATGTGCACTGGAATTTCCTGACAAAGAGAGGTGAAACCCCCTTATATCAAATGGACTCAGTACGTTCGGCTTGAATTTGAACCCTAGCCTCCCTGTCATCGGCAAGTCAGGTAAAACAGGACTATATTCTTAACCCGAGTGCTGCGCCCACCTGTAAGGGTATGACGCTATTTAATAAAATGAGTAGTTGAGAAATTTTTATTTTTGTTATTTATTTAGATAGACAAAATAAAAGTCACTTCTTTTCTGTTGACAGCATAATCAGCCATTTATACAGTTTTTATAGCAAAAAATTATTTTTGACCAAAGAAATAATATATGGCCCATATGCAAACATAGAGTGTAATTTTCTCCACAGTTGTTGAGCACAGCGACATCAGATGAGAAGATTTTTAAATCAAGAGAAAAGTTGTCATTAAATTCCAGGACACTCTTGAAAGATATTCAACAAATTGTTGAGGTCACCATATAAACAAAATTAAACTACATTTTATCACTGGATAAATATTTTATTTTTATTCCTTTTTAACAAAATGTTTCGCTATAAAACTGCAAAAGCACTCAGCTTTTCTCGCGTCCCCTACATCACCACCTTAATATCTATATAAAGATAGGCTTAAAACATAAATTTAACTTTCTTTTTAACTATTAGCTTAATACTTTTAACCTTTAACAGCCTTGTTAAGAAACTCGTATTCAAATCAAATGAATTGAATTATGGATATCTGAAAGTATCTCTATTAACTTGAGTGACAATCAGATACCAACCATTCCCCTGTAGCCACTTTTACACCGGTGCTGTAAGTGACGCACGTATTCTTTATTAGCACCGCGTCTTACCACCCGGTCATACTATACGTTTATGTACTCACTTCACTAGTGGTTTTAGTGATTAGAAAGGCTATATTTATATTAAATGTACCAGAATTTGCGAGAAGGGAGAGTGGAAAAATCCTTCAATGCACCTGACCGAGATTCAAACTTATATATCCCTGTCATCGGCAGTCTAGTCTACTGGGAGTGTAGTGCCTTGAACCATGAGGCCACCGAAGCGGGTCGCATGTTTTCTGGTTGTCATTACTTACAAATCAATATTGTTCCATTTAGACAGGATCCAAGACCTGGATTGAAACATATGTTTATTTTTAAGTTTAATGAAAGCTGCTTGGTAACTATACCTCGAAGAGAGGGATAAATAGGACCGACGCTACGAACAGAAGATGAGCCTGTTGAAATTCACTATAGGCCTCTGTCATTTGAGTTCATTCTTTTATCTTATTTATATATTTATTTTAGGTATTTAACGCGTACTTTTATAACCTACATATTATATCAGCACACGAGAATTTACATGAGCGAGATCGAAGGAGCCTGCCAACTTTGCAGGGAGCTATATTCTCACAAACCCCCCAGGTATCTTTCCCAAGCCTCAAACGACAAGGGACAGAAGGTTCCTGCCAACTTTGCAGGGAGCTATATTCTCACAAACCCTCCAGGGATCTTTCCCATGCCTCAAACGACAAGGGACAGAAGGATCCTGCCAACTTGCAGGGAGCTATATTCTCACAAACCCTCCAGGGATCTTTCCCA
>CABFOV010003431.1:4848-18440 GCA_902141375.1 Timema poppense | reverse complement strand
TGTTTTTTATGCACTTTAGGGGTGGTGAAGGCAACAGTCCTGTGGGGGGGGCTAAGGGGTGCCCCCCCCCCCCCCTAAATTTTTTCCTCGTCTCCTCCCACGCAAATGCGGGCATATTATTAACTAATAAGCCCCGGTGGCCAATAAATATTCTTAAACTTTTCGTTAGTGTACGGTGTACAAAATGTTGTGATCAAATCTTTACTAAATGTAGGTACATAATTAAGTTAATCACGTGATTAAGTTTGATAAATGACCTAGGTAGTTTAAAATTCCTGCTTTTCCTTAAAGAACTATCGATTGCCAACTAGGCTCGAGCATAGTTTTATCCGGCAATTTGTTTCAAGGCACTCTCCTCTCCTCCACATCAACCAGTAAACCATGAAGAAGGGTAAGGAGGGGGAAGGGGGGGAAACAAGACGAAAACATTTCACAAACCTTGGCTCCGCTCCACGAGTTAATTACATCTGGCCAACAATTTCGTTTGGATTGCTGCCTGTCTGCTGGTTTTACATTCTACAGACATGTTAGAACACAATACCTTCAACTAAATGGACTCGTACACTCCACAGTAACAGATCGGCCCGGCGTACCAGCTCGGGAAACGTAATATTACTGGATTGGCACAGTCCAATTTTCATAGGAAGGAACTTTTAGAAAATAAAAATTTGCTGTTGCCAAGTTTTAACATTTTGCTATAATCATCTTCTTTCTTCTTAACAGGCCTTTGGCTTGTTCCATCCCGAGGGCTCTAAAAGCTGTCCTTCCATCTTCGCCTAGATCATCCAGGTCTTCTCTTCCCTGGAGGTCTCTCGTCTCTTGCTATTTTGACAATCTTGGGGGTCGGGGCAGTAACATTATAACCTTCATTTGACGACAAAATATGCTATAGCGATTTCTGGTTATGTACCACTTTATCTACAAGTTGTTGTTTTTAACCAGGCAAAACCTTGAGGATAAATAATATCCATGAACATTTTACTTATTTTTATAGCTAGGTTCCAGGATTTTATATACGTTTAAATAGTGAAAATATCCCATCTAAATCAATGAGGATTGTCATGTTGTTGCCTCTTCTTGCATCCAGTCAATGGTTCCATACTCTTCAACGTTAAGCTATCCATTCAGGAATGAGTTGATTGGACAAGAATATCTTATGTTCTCATTTCTTTCTCCTTCTAGTAGAGAGAGATCTATTAATTATTAGTGATTTTTCTGAATAGTCGCAATATTATAGTAATAATTATTACAATCTTATATTTTTAACACCGCGTCTCAACCACCTCTGTGATATAGCAGTAAGAGTTCCTGGCTACAGATGCAGATATATCGGGTTCAATCCCCATCACCTCCAGATTTTCTGTGAAGCAGTGAGTCTGTAACGGGGTCAACTCAGCCTCGTGAGGACAAGTGAGGAGCTACTTGAATGAAAAAGTAGCAGCTCCGGTATATAAAACTGAGATTAGTAGTTGGAGGGTTCGTTTTAATTACCTCTATCGGTAGAAGTTATCAATATTGCAAACAAATGCTGGGCACACATTTGATATGACTTTATTACGGCTGATGCCATTAAGGTTTTTTTCTTAGAACCGATTCATACTAACCGTTCAGTCTATACAAATATGTAGTAATTGCGCTAATTTGTTAGGAGTGAGCAAGGTTAAATTTAGAGGAAGTGTACCCAAACTTGTGCAGGTTGAGAGGAAAACTATTTAAGAAAAGCCATGCTCAGTACACCCAGCCGAGATTCGAACACCGATATCCCTGTCACCAAAAATCGAATATATTGTGAGGGCTACGACTTGGACCATACATTATTATGATTACTATTACTATGTGATTTATTTGATATCTTGAGACTTCGTCTTATTTCCTCGTTTGAGGTCATACAACAATTATATTCTTCGTCTTGCTGGTCCCTTTCTCCCTTCCTCTTTAGTTTCTAGTTCTATGACATCACACAATGAGCGGTTTCTTTTCATAATGTGACCCACCAAGTTGACCTTTCTTCGTAAAATCACCTGCATTCTTATTTTAATTTTATATTTTCTTGGCCCCACGTCTTATTAACCCTTAGGGTTATACGCTTATGTACTAATTACTCTAATGCAGTGGTTATCAAACTGGGGTACGTGGGTACCTTTCAGGGGGTACGCGAGCAGCTCTCAAGGTAGAATTGGTAAAATAACAGGGCCTTGAAGGAAACCCCTAATTGTTGGCAATTACCGCCATCTGGTTATTTCCACTCCTCATTCTCCCCTATTTGCTCTCGGATGAAGACCGATTTTGAAAATTTTCATCCCTCTACCTGGCACCTTCTACATTAGCAGTTTATTAGGCTATGTCTTTCTCAACAACATATCTCTGTTAGAGTGTTTTTTCTTCCATGATGTACCTAAAAAATATGTATCGCAATAGTAGGTTACCTGGTGGTCTATGGGTAATGTGTCAGGCTTGTGTGCTGGGGGTCCGGGGTTCAATTCTTGGTCCCGGCACAGATTTACTAGATTGCAAAACCATTCCTTCAGCTCTGACGAGATGTGTATTAATAACAACTTGTGAATGTGGGGAATGCCAGGCCTTCACCATGGTTCGGATCCCAGGCTAAACGGTAGATCCTCCATCTCATCTCACAATCACCCTACCACTACACATTAGCGTAAGTGCGTACAACCCAAACGGGTAATAAGATGCGGTGCTAATAATAGTAATTATAAATACCGCAATAGGCTAAATTTGGAGCCGGACCTCCGCTTGAAAGTTTCAACTGGACAACCAGACATTGAAAATCGTGCCAAGCCATGCAGTCACATCTTTTCATTGAAAAACTTAGGGATTCATAATATATCAGCTCCATAATTACAATTAAAGATTTTTATTTGAAAATATTGCGCTTATGTTGACTTTTTTAAATTTATTTTTGAACGAATTTGTGAAGAAAATGTATACAACATTTTACAGTAAAATTATGTTTTTTTTTAACTTCTCATAACGATTCTCAGTAAGAGAAAATGTTTAACTCATGACAATGGGATTCTCTATAACTAACTTTGACAAATTTGAAATATTTTAACTAAAGATATAGTTTCCCACTAGATTATATAGATCAATAATTTACCAAGTGGTCATATCTTTAAAGCATGTCATTTGGATTCATTTTTTTATCTTAGGGGTGCATTAAACTTTTTGTCATGGTCAAAGGGTACCAAAAAAAAGTTTGAGAACCACTTCTCTAGTGGTTTTAGTGGTATGTATGTATGTATGTATGTATGTATATATGTATGTATGTATGTATATATGTATGTATGTATGTATATATGTTTGTATGTATGTATGTATGTATGTATGTATGTATGTATGTATGTATGTATGTATATATGTATGTATATATGTATGTATGTATGTATGTATGTATGTATGTATGTATGTATGTATGTATATATGTATGTATGTATGTATGTATGTATGTATGTATGTATGTATGTATGTATGTATGTATGTATGTATGTATGTATGTATGTATGTATGTATGTATGTATGTATGTATGTATGTATGTATGTATGTATGTATGTATGTATGTATGTATGTATGTATGTATGTATGTATGTATGTATGTATGCCCAAATAGTTTTTAGTACTTCTCAATGAGCTAGTCGACTGGAATTTGGTGAAACTGTAGAGGATCAACTCAAAAGGTTAACCAACATTTTTCACTTGAAAACAGACCAAAAAAAATAAAAACATGATTTATTTTATCATTTTAATTCGTCGACATGTTATTTGCACTTAGAAAGTAAGAAGAAACTAGAATATAAATTCCAATGTCAACTTCAAATATAAATTTTAGATTATAATACAGTGACCGGTTTTCATATATTATGTTTGTTTTTCGTATTCATATTAGTTAATAAAAAGTGTTTTAAGCAAATAAAAACTACACAGCTAACGTTAAAAATGCTTATTTAATTTAAGCTTACATTTACATACATATTTATTCATAAAAATCAATAATAACTCTAATTAAAAGGAATCTTGAAAATGAAAGGATTCATTCACAGAAATAAGCTGTTTTTTTCTCACAAGACTAATAGGCTGTGAGAAACTTTCTTTGATATATCCACAGAGGACCTTTACAGGAAACTTGATAATCTTACTCCCGGATGTTTCTATTGTGAATATTTTGCTCTCAAGATGTACAAAACATATCGATCCTACAAGGCAGAAAGTGGGAAAACTTCAACAAGAGGTAGCCTCCACATCATTCAAGATATGTCAGACATGAACGCGGAATAAAACTTTGCCGTATCATATTATATTTGACATCAAACGTAGAATAAAAAACTTGCTTTAGGATGACATTGAATGGATGCAACCGTCGTATGAGGCAAAACTGCAAATATGAGAGGAGTCAATCATGGCTCCAGGCCATGCAAAGAGGCAGTCAATAATTTGTTGTAAGATATGTTATAATAAATTATAAATTTTCCATTAGGGTAAAGAGTTTTAAACTGTTGGGCGATGACTTCAGGAAATGTTTGCCGTTTCTTCCGCATGCTCATACGTCAGACACGTTTTAGATACTCTCAGCTGTGGAAGGACTTTAAAAGTCTCAAGTCAAACATTAATGTACGGGATATCGACAGTAACTTCAGTTATTGGCTAATGCAGTTTAGTGATGGAGAACTGAAAAAATATGATCTGAACGAAAATATTACGGATGGGCTAGAGGAAATATAGTCATTCTGATCAGTATTTAACGGAAAATTTGGAAACAAGCTGAGTCCAACTGATATTTCAAGTGGACATTCTGTATCTGAAATTATGAAGTTGCACAAATATACAAGGAGGGAGCTAGTATTTTGGAAGGAGAGGTCTATTGTTATATTATTATGAACTCAGTGGACTATAAGGGTGAGTAGGAAAAGGAAACTATCCACTAGAATTTTCAAACAGTTTGAATCTCTCAGCCACACAAGATAAACCTTATAAATGGGCAGTATAATATTGCACCCTGGGTATTTAAATACCATTCAGGACCTTTATAATGGAACTCCTAAAAGTGACAAAATTGGATAAAATGGTTATCTCAAGGTAATGTTTCCTACCAACAATCGATTGTTTACCTGTAGACCCTGGCATCCTCTTTATTTTGATAAATCAAACTTGTGCAATTAATTGTTATTAATAGGTTACAAGGTCAAACCTTGGACATGCTTGAACTCTATCTGCTCAAGCCCGTTTTCAGCCATGGCCAAATACACGTAACCTTTTCATATAGAGTTTTAAAAATAATATAATAAAAACGGGATTAATTTAGTTCCCTCTCACATTAGCCACTCTTACAACAAATATATACATATTTTTATGAAGCTCTAACTTACATGCGAGTATCTATTAGAGGTTGGATTTTTTTAGGTTGATATTATAATCAGCCTGTCCTATACAAAAGGGCAGTTTACATTTTCTAATGCAAATGACTTTGATAGTACCTTACATTAACATAATTTTCAATTTTTGATCATATCTCTGCCACTATTTATATACGAAATAGCTAATTGATCATTGTAAAGATATATTGCTATTGAAAGGAAATAACTTTGTTGGAAGTATATTTTTATAAAATCAATAGTTTCCAAGCTATTGGCCAATATATATTTTAAATTGAGTTATTGCTATGCTCTTTGGTGAACAAATTTGTTACGTTTCTCTCAATATATTTATGTAAATATGTATTTTATTTAATATATGCTAGGTGACCTGTTGGTCTAGGGGTAAGGGGTCGGACTTCTGTTATGGGGGTTCGGGATTCAATCCTCGGTCCCGGCACAGATTTATCTGATTACCAAACCCTTCCTTCATCTCTGACAAGACGTGAATTGCTCACAACTTGTGAATGTGTGGAATGCCAGGCCTCCACCGTGGTTTGAATTCCACGTTAAACTGTAGGTCCTCTATTTCATCTCACAATCACCCTAACATTACACATTAGCGTAAAGTGCATATAACCCAAACGGATAGTAAGACGTGGTGCTAATAATAATAATAATTAATTTATGCTCTTAGTAAAATGTGATGCTATTTTTTCAATTGTGTTTCTGTAGCGATTTATATTATTTAGTTTCACAAATCTTACAAGTTTTAAGTTTATGTCTCCATTTTTAATCAAATAAATTGAAAAATGACAGCTTGACACGGGAGTGAACCCAAGACTTTTGGCTTAGAGCACCAATAATTTACCATTGATGGATCATGTTCTTAATTATAATCATTCATCCCCAAAGCTTCATATTTCATATATACCTAATTATATATCGTTTCTTTCTTCCATCTACATTTTAAAATAAAAGAGAGAGAAATTCTCTGCGGTGAACCGAACCATTTATTTTAAAAGGATGTCTACTATAATTTTAAGAAATAATATAAATAAAATACTGTGTGCATTGGATGAAGAACTATTTATAAGGTCAACATAAGTGTTTACATTATGTGCGTACCTCCCCGGGGTATTTGCACGCAATGATATCCACTTGGTTTAAAGTGTTAACCCTAGAAGTTAGTGTTAACCCTAGAAGAAACGGGATTGCCGATGACGGGGAGATCGAGGTTTTAATCTACTAAGGTATATTTTCAAAACATATTTTTCTACTTTCCCTTAACACAGATACTGGTGTACTTTTAAGTCCTATCTTACTTATCCATAACCCATTAATGTAAATGTACAGAGTGTTCGGAAACTCGTAGCCCAAACTGTAACTATAGTTTGTTTGAACCAACAGTAATACAAAATACCTATTTACTTATATCTGGAAAGCTATACTAAAACTATTAAATTGTGCTCAAATTTCAGCGTACATCGCTGGGATACCAATGCTGTTCAAGCATGCGTGTACAACAAGTTGCATAGGAGCTAGGCACGTGACACTACACATGTAATAATGGCAAGCACTTTCTGTGATGTAGGACAGTTGATGATGACCCTCAGAACGTATTCACATTTCTAGATGGACTGGAGTGCTGTTTGATATTAATTGTGGTATGTTCTGCTGCCGTGCTCCAAGATGTCAAGGTGTGCAGTGCCATGCGCCTAACTCCTATGCAACTTGTAGTACACGCATACTTGAACAGCTTTGCTATCCCGGTGCTGTACGCCGAAACTTCGGACACAATTTAATGATATTATTATAGTTTTCCGGATGAAATTGTATGCGGATTTTGTATTAATTTTGGTTCAAACAAACTATAGATTCACTTTAGTCTGAGTTTACAAATATCCTTTATATGTAGCTAGCTAGGATGGGTAGTAGGATGCTGACCCCGAAGGACGGAAAAAAAATATGATTAAATATACAGGCTGTAAAGTAAACGTCTGTCAAAATCATTTTAGTTGATATTGATATGGTCATAGGTTTATGATAATGATCCAATACGAAAGTTTTGTCATTTGTCTATTTATTGGAGAAACTTTCACATTAGAGCGTGTGTTGACTCTTGCCTCACAGGGGTCTCAACTTGACGCCAAACTGTAAAATACTTCCCCCACCGTGTCGAAACAGGATATTTCTGTCTCCCTCCCTAGATGGTATGGCAGTTTAATATTTGAATTGCAATTTGTCACCAAGGGTGTGTGAAATATTTTCAGGAAGTCCCTGGTCTGATCAATCACAGTTGTTAATTCAAGCCAGATTTTATAAATACTATGAAGTGATCATTTTAGATACGACCATCAATGAATGAGTATCGAGAAAACTAGCATATTTGATTATACATGCATGTGTATACGACAAAATGTATTTGTATGTATTTTATGTCTATGGGTTTGTATGTATATACAATATGTATCCATGTATGTATGTGTGATATTTATATCTGTACATACATCAATATATGTGTGTATGGACTTACACATTTATGTGTGTTTGTGTATATATTTATCATTTATAAGTGGTCTGAGAGTCCTAACATTGGCTACTCAGAATGAACATAATGATCAATAAAATTAACTGCTAACACTGGTCGATCACATACATTAGCTCCCAATTTAAATGAGAATTATTTAAAGTACTTATTTGCTTTAGCTCTAGACCACTTAATGTGCTAATATCACTAGTTATATTCACTTATTTAAAATTCTCAATGAAAAACATACGTTCCATTGGTGGACGCGCAGACTAAGTGTCGAGCACGTGTAGACTTGAGAGGAAGGAGCTCGAGCTCCATCCAAGTGTAATGATGGTTTTTTTGATTAAATTGTTTCCCACAATTCTTCCACACCAATGGGAATATATTTCATCTGAGCCATACCTTGTGTTGTTATATGGGTATAACCTGGGCGGGTAGTACGAGTTAGTATGTGGTACATAAAGTAAATAAGAATCATTATTTTGTAACAAGTTTGGATTAGCTTCATATTACACCGATATGTGAATAAAGTAAAATAATTAGGTCTGAGTGAATGTGAAGCAATTTCCCTTAAATTCGTTTCTTTGCAACCATCTCTGACTAAGAAGAAAGACTCCTCCTAGTGGTACTGGGATAGTTATCTCAACAACCTCTAACTAAGAAGAAAGAGGTTCCTTCTAGTGAGGTGGTACTGATATAGTTATCTCAACAACCTCTGACTAAGAAGAAAGAGGTTCCTTCTAGTGAGGTGGTACTGATATAGTTATCTCAACAACCTCTGACTAAGAAGAAAGAGGTTCCTTCTAGTGAGGTGGTACTGATATAGTTATCTCAACAACCTCTGACTAAGAAGAAAGAGGTTCCTTCTAGTGAGGTGGTACTGATATAGTTATCTCAACAACCTCTGACTAAGAAGAAAGAGGTTCCTTCTAGTGAGGTGGTACTGATATAGTTATCTCAACAACCTCTGACTAAGAAGAAAGAGGTTCCTTCTAGTGAGGTGGTACTGATATAGTTATCTCAACAACCTCTGACTAAGAAGAAAGAGGTTCCTTCTAGTGAGGTGGTACTGATATAGTTATCTCAACAACCTCTAACTAAGAAGAAAGAGGTTCCTTCTAGTGAGGTGGTACTGATATAGTTATCTCAACAACCTCTGACTAAGAAGAAAGAGGTTCCTTCTAGTGTGGTGGTACTGGGATAGTTATCTCAACAACCTCTGACTAAGAAGAAAGAGGTTCCTTCTAGTGAGGTGGTACTGATATAGTTATCTCAACAACCTCTGACTAAGAAGAAAGAGACTCCTCCTAGTGGTACTTGGAGAGATATCTCAACAACCTCTGACTAAGAAGAAAGAGGTTCCTTCTAGTGAGGTGGTACTGGGATAGTTATCTCAACAACGTCTAACTAAGAAGAAAGAGGTTCCCTCTAGTGAGGTGGTACTGATATAGTTATCTCAACAACCTCTGACTAAGAAGAAAGAGGTTCCTTCTAGTGTGGTGGTACTGGGAAAGGTATCTCAACAACCTCTGACTAAGAAGAAAGAGGTTCCTTCTAGTGAGGTGGTACTGAGATAGTTATCTCAACAACCTTTGACTAGGAAGAAAAAGGTTTCCTCTCTTAAGTACAGAAGTACAGACAGAAAATGTCATTCGCACCGTTTTTGAATTGATTTTCCACCACGTCCTACTATCCACCAGGTCTGTACGCATTTTAACTACGTTAATGATATGAGAATCGAAATGTATAATTAGAGTTAATGTAGTCATATCTACATGGATAGGCAAATCCCCCTTAGTACAACTGGCCAGTATTTGAACCCCTCCTTTCTATAAACAGATTATGAGAGGACATCTTAGTCCACATGCCCACCAATTTGGTTTGTCCCTTGATATCTGTTGGATGAATGTAATACTTAACCAAATATTATAGTCTAAGAGCTGACCTGAAAAGCGAAAGCCATTATAAAGAAATACCGACTATTCTAATAACTCATCTAAACAACCACCCTGAATGGAGGAGAAACACAGAAATGACAACCACTACCCATTATTACTCCCTTAACCACCCTCCATCTGATAAAACTTAAAACAAACAAGAAGGGAAGGAATAAAGTTTGACGGAGATCCCCACGGTTCTCAGACAAGACACTGGCAGCTTTATGTCGCGGCCATCTTTGTCTTGTTGTGGCCTCACGACAAGATGGAGCACGCGACGGTTGTAAACCCAACTTTTATTTGCTTATCCAGGTGTATGTTTAGTAATGTATGAAGACACAGGCTTCATGTACTCTCTACCAGGGACAGACAGAGACAGAAGACACAGTTTTGGGACTGAGGGATGAAGAAGAAAAAAGGCGACAGCCATCACGAAAAAATGTTGCATGTCAAATTTCTTATTTTTACCGCCTCCACTCCCCATTTCCACTCTTTCCCCATTCTGCATCTTCTTGTTTCTTACTCCATTTCTGGCGCGTTAAAAGAAAAGAGAAGTGTGTTAAAGTTAACGAGTTACATGCATATTTTAGTAAATACAATTTTTTGAAGGGCGTGGTTGCAATAAACATGAACTGACATTCAAAACGAATTATCCCCACAAGGAGATCAAACGCTTTAACGCAGCCCCGTTACGCCGTGCAGAATATGGACGAAACGATAGTTATCTTCCGACGAGGAATTGACCCCTGAGGTTAAAACAATTACTCCGAACTGGTTTTATTTCACTTACCTGGTCATAAAAATGATGACACGAAGAGGGAGTGAAATATTACCGTTCAGGCTTACACTTGAAAACGCTGAAATTGATTACGGTGATTTGTTATACCTTCGGGCTCTATGTGAGTCGATAGGTCACTTGAAGGGTCAAGGAGTCAGCTCAACATTTTGCCACACAATTTATATTTTGTAAATAATATCTGATACTTTCAGATGAGAAAAATCTTACAGTGCTCATTCTTTATAAATATTATTATTATTATTATTAGCACCGCGTCTTACTACCCATTCGGGTTATACGCACTTATACTAATGTGTAATGGTAGTGTGATTGTGAGATGAAATGAAGGACCTACAGCTTAACGTGGAATCCGAACCACGATGGAGGCCTGGCATTCCCCACATTCACAAGATGTCTTGTCAGAGGTGAAGGAAGGGTTTGGTAATCAGATAAATCTTTGCCGGGACCGAGGATTGAACCCCGGCCGCCAGCATAGAAGTCTGACACTTTACCCCTAGACCGCCAGGTCACCTTTATAAATATCACTAAGATATAATGACAGAGACTCAACTACAACCCACAGCCCAATTTTGTGGGTATTCTGTTATTAGCTTTCTTTTTTAAAATCCACGAAATACTAACTGGCATTCCACACATTCACAAGTTGTGATTAATACACGTCTTGTCAGAGGTGAAGGAAGGGTTTGGCAGTCAGATAATTCTGTGCCGGGACTGAGGATTGAACCCTGGACCCTCAGCACAGAAGTCCGAGACCTTACCCCTAGACCGATAGGTCACCGATTTGGATATATAAATTAACCGATTATAAATTTTCTTGACAACGAGTGTATTGGAATAGAAACAGAGATTTCACTAAAATAATAAGAATTCAATATTTTCCGTCTGTTTCTCTATCACAGCTGTATCGCTTGGACGTACGGTCAACTTAGTCCATATTTAGATATAAAAATATTATAGAATTGATGTGTTTTTTTCAGGAAATATTCTATCTTAGATCATGCGATCATCAACTGTATTCCCTTATTGAAGGTATTATGCATTTTTAATTTCTCGCTATCTTACAGGTAGAGAAAGTATTGTGATCATCAAAAAAATTGAACTCAAGATTTTGATGAATCTCGACGTATCATGACCCCCGAATCCGGAAAAAGGGGTTTTTGAATTTCGTCCGTCTGTATGCCTGTCTGTACCTAAGATAAAGCCTAAAATATTTTACCGATTGGACTAAAACTTGTTATCTAGGGTTTTCATAGGGTTGCCCCAAGAGGTTTTTTAAATTGGATAGCTACCCTTAAATTAAGGGTAGTTTACTTAAGGGTAAAAAGAGTTGAAGTCTATTTTCTCAAAAACGCCTCTAACGATTTTGATTAAATTTTATTTAAAAACATTTTAAAATATTAAAAACAAAATATCTACTCTCAATATTTCAGCAAAATAAATGTAAGGGCTTCGGTCAAGTGCGTAAATTCTATTAAAAAAATCATATATCCAAAACTATTTGAGATATTACATTACTTACAATCGAAAATAATATATATCTATTTAAAATACAAATATTTCATTCGAAATATATTTTTATAAAGACAATAACTTTCAATTCATATGCAAATAGATATATTTTTTAACTTTTCGAACACGAAAGGTAAGGTAGAGTGACCGTAAAAAAAATATAACCCAAAATGTTGATGGATGTTGACGTCTCATGACCCCCCGAAACCTAAAAAAGTGGTCTTTGCAATGCCGTCTATCTCTGTGTCTTTTTAACCCCAAAATTAAGAGAAGTTTAATAAAAAGAAAAAAGAAAAAAAATCAATTTTGATTAAAATTCGTATCTAGGCGATGATTAATATTATAAAAAAAACTGGCTAATTTCATTTTCCCATAAAAATTACTTTTAGGGTACTTTACAGGAGTTGACATTTCCGTATCTCCGCAACTAATTGAGATACTAAATAACTTATCATTGCAAAATTGTAGTACTGTTAAAAATAAAAAAATATTTGAAATATATTTTGATAAAACTAACAGTTTTTGATATTCGCGAATATGTTATGAGCTTTATTTGTAAAGAGATACTACTTAAGTTTTAACGAAATAACTCTCCAATGTTATAGAGTAATTAAATATAAGTCTCTCAAAAGGTCTATGTTATTTTTCCTTAAACCTCTTAGAATAAATGTCTGTACAACAATGATATATCCGCATTTAAGACTCAATAGTCAATATTTACATGTTTTGTTGGTCAACATTTATAAATGAGGAATTTAATAGCAATGTGATGACATGAAGATGTGCAACACCTAACAAAATGTAAAAAATTTCACGGGGAAACGAAATCTTAATGCGAGGTGTTGACCCTTGTGGACCCAATATTAATCTTTTTTATTGATCCAAGTATAAAAATTAGAACATTAATTCTTTAAAAAATAAAATTGTAAAATTTAAAACTGGGACTTATAAAATGTTTTAGATAATTATAGTGCAGTTTATGCTTGGGTCTGCTAGTGTACCTATATTATTTCGATAAATTACGAGTTTTGAGTAATATCTCCATTTTAAACAATATAGCGAAAAGTCCGTGCGGAGCTCCGTGACATTTATTTTATTTCGGTTTTACTTTCTCGCCAAATAAACTGCGATCCAAATAATAAGAATTACAGAATACGTTTCAATCTTAAATTAAAAGACAAACTCTATTTTGTGTTGGTTGTTTAGTACTCACTTCAGTAGGAAAGTGGTGTTTCTTTAACAAAATAATAAAGTTTACATATTCTTTAATATTTGAAATTTCTAATTTAAGGTAGGTGTAACAGGGGAGATCGAAATTTTCAAAATGTTTGTAATACCTCTTGCTCTCTTGCTATGGTGGAAGATTTAAATATGTCAGGCAGATAGGTATATGAGCCATCAAAAACACCATGATAAAAAAAATGAAAAGAAAATGCCCCCCCCCCCC
>CABFOV010003430.1:47806-65986 GCA_902141375.1 Timema poppense | reverse complement strand
AGAATCAAAGTGAGCTAGTCTAAGCAAGGAATGAGGGAGAATCAACTTGTGCTAGTCCACGCAAGGAATGAGGGAGAATCAACTTGTGCTAGTCCACGCAAGGAATGAGGGAGAATCAAAGTGAGCTAGTCTAAGCAAGAAATGAGAGAGAATCATAGTGAGCTAGTCTACGCAAGGAATGAGAGAGAATCAACGTGTGCTAGTCTACGCAAGGAATGAGGGAGAATCAAAGTGAGTTAGTCCACGCAAGGAATGAGAGAGAATCAAAGTGAGTTAGTCCACGCAAGGAATGAGAGAGAATCAATGTGAGCTAGTCCACGCAAGGAATGAGGGAGAATCAAATTGAGTTAGTCTAAGCAAGGAATGAGAGAGAATCAACGTGTGCTAGTCTACGCAAGGAATGAGGGAGAATCAACGTGTGCTAGTCTACGCAAGGAATGAGGGAGAATCAAAGTGAGTTAGTCTACGCAAGGAATGAGGGAGAATCAAAGTGAGTTAGTCCACGCAAGGAATGAGGGAGAATCAAAGTGAGTTAGTCCACGCAAGGAATGAGAGAGAATCAATGTGAGCTAGTCTACGCAAGGAATGAGAGAGAATCAACGTGAGCTAGTCCACGCAAGGAATGAGGGAGAATCAAAGTGAGTTAGTCTAAGCAAGGAATGAGGGAGAATCAAAGCCCCATGCTCTCACTTTCCTTTGTTAATGTCGGCCAACCCAATCTACATCGTCTCACACCTCCATAAGTTAACATCAATTATTTCAAATCCAGTTGTAAGATTACTATACCTGATCCTTTTCCAGAAGCTTGGTAAGCCGGTAGACGGCCTTGGTAGAAGTGTTGTGTAGGCTGATGAAGGCCTTCCTGCACACTACATGGCGTTCCTCGCCCTTCAAGGCGTGATAAGTGAACTTTGGCTTTTCACGCTTCTCGATCAACGAATACAAGTGGTTGTCAATCTCGTCTTTAGACTTGTCGGCGAAGTTTCGGAGGATTGCCACTTTCTCGTGTTTTGTAAAGTTTATAATGCAATTCATATCACACCTGCAAGTTAAGAGACAAACATCTTTAAAACACTCCATGGCGTAAACTCGCAAGCGATCTATACCAAACGAGCGGCCGCTGCCGTTAGTGATGATAGTGCCAACATTTGTAGATAGAGGGTGTCATGTTATCAACACAGCGAACTCATGCAACAGCCGCGTCTTATTACGCGTTCGGGCTATACGCTAATTTACTAATTGCGTTAATTGGTTTAGGGATTAGGAACGTTATATTTAAATAAAGTGTACCTGCATTTGCATGGATGGAGAGTGTAAAAACAATCTCAGTATACCTTACCAAGATTAGAACCCTGATCTCCCCATCATTGGTAATCTAGACTACTGTGAGATTATCGCCTAGGAGCATGCAGCCACCGAAACGTGTCCAGATACTCTTGGTGTAGTTAGTGTTCTATAGTGTCACTGTGCTCGCAAATATTGACCCATACTATATAAGACAAGAGAATAGGAGAGAGAGAGTGAAATTTAAAAAACTACACAAACATTCATCTCGAGAAAACATGGAGAACTTTATTGGTATAAAAAGCTATCCATTATTTATAGGGTGGGTTGGTCTGTTAGGGGTGGTAGGTATGATCACTCAAATCACAGTCAAAAGTGGTAGCCAATGAGTCAGTGGTGTCAAACTGTGCTCCACAGTGGTGTGCCAGGTGATCTGCACGAGAAACATAGATGTGTCTAAAATATACTAAGATTACAATATTAACAGGCTAAGTTCGCCAAGCTTCACAGGTAGTATACGTAAGAACAAAATTTAAGTAAAAAAAAGCTGTCCCTTACTGATTGATGATCACATACATTAATAGCATTTCCGGCTTCCGTAAGGGGAGCTATTTAGTAAATTAGCACTGGAGGCCCACATATGCCTCTAACGCTAATCAAGTGGTCCACTACTAGGAATTGTTTGAGAAACACTGCGCTAAGTCAACTTTGTCGTTATTGGTATATACAGTACATTATCATGACGTGTGTAACCTGAACAGACAGTTGTACATGGCGCTACAAATAAGTTTATTATTGATGAAATCGGTAAACACTTATTCTTATTTAGTTTCGGCACTCACTCCTTGCTGATGATCTCAAGCTGTTTAAAAATATCAAATAAATTGTAGATTTTATATATTTACAAACTTATGTCAACGGTAATGGTATATTAAAAATGAAATGTGTACTAATAGCTCAAACACCAAATATACTATATATATTTCCACATGAAAACCAACAATATTTTATAAACGTCTAATATGATCAATTCATTATAGTTCGCACCCTTTACGAATATTAATGATCTAGGTGTTCCGATAGTCAGAAAACTCTACTTTTACTTTCATGTTGAGGATTCAATTTCAAGCAACTAAATTACTTGGACTTATCTTTATTAATTCTTCATTTATGAAAGTTGAATTTATTTTAAACCTGTATTAAGACTTAGTCAGATCAAATCTTGAATATGCGAGCGAATTCCAATAACTCAACCGACTCTCTTTTATTTTAAAACGTTCAAAGTAAATTTGCTCTTTGGTATGGTAAAGTCTTTATTAATCGGGCTTCTTATAATTATGACAATTCGTAATCTTGTATGACTAAACTATGCTCTTTTACTTTAATGTGATGTCTTTTTCGTTTTTAATTGCAACATTTCTTCTAAATATGTAATTGAAAATATAGGCATTCATGCTCCCTCTCGTTCATCTCGGATACCGACATTATTTCCTGTTAATACATCTTAAGAGTTCAATCCTCGGTCCCGGCACATATTTATCTGATTAAAAAACCCTTCCTTCACCTCTGACAAGACATCTTGTGAATGTGGGGAATGCCAGGCCTCCACCGTGGTTCGAATCCCACATTAAACTGTAGGTCCTCTATTTACTCTCACAATCACCCTACTATTACACATTAGTGTAAGTGCGTGTAACCAGAACGGGTAGTAAGACCCTGTTCTAACAATAATAATAATCTTAAGAGCTCAGCCCTATTAGCTACTGTTTTTGCAGCATCAACTCTAGACTTGTCAATATAACTTCTATCATAAACGAAGAGCCAAACTCAGAGAGTAGTTTTAGGAACTCTTACCACTGAGGGATATAATATTATGTTCAAGATTATAATTTTAAAATTATATTATGATCTTTTTAAAAATATAGATTTTATATAAATAGTTTCCATTTTAACTGTTTTTGGTCACTGTACTTCACTATATTAATTTCATTTACTAATTAATCTTAAATATTGTCTATTTAAAACTGAGTACATAATATAATTATATCTGTTACTGTGTTTTATGTACGTTTATAATAGTGCTAGGGTGAGATGTGTGGTTGTTGTTTGTTTGAACTATAATAAAATAAATGGATGGAAATTATTGTTTAAATGCTCAACATAGAGAGTAAGCTAGGACATATTTCAATGGCCTTCACTTGGCAGGAAGATATTGTAAGATTTTGCTAGGAACAATTTAAAAAATACACACATTTTACAGTCAGCATTTTATTAATTAAAGTTTATTGGTGTATGACGTGTATATATACACGTATGTGTGTGTTCATGCCTGTCCAGAGGATATTTATTACTTATGAATGAGAAAATGAGCTGATATTTGGGGAAATTGATGAGTTACCACTTAAGAGGTGCGCAAAACCTTCAAATAAAAAAACAAATACATTAAAATAAAACGTGATTTATTTAATTATTTCAATTAGTATTTTTTAGCATCATGTATTAATAACCATTCAGGTTAAACGCCCATGTACTAATTACGCACTAGGTTAGGGTTGAGGAAGGTTTTCATTTTTATTTTTATTTATTTGAAGTATTTGATGTTCACTTTCTGAACCCACTGACTATATCAGCACACGACTTATAAACTAACTTAAATCTTGACCAGAAACAACATCCATGCCCCGGTCGTTGGTTTATCACTGTGAAAGGGGAAACCCACATTTCACCAATTATAATTTTTTTGGCCAGCACGGGAATCGAACCTGAGACCCTTAGCTCAGTAGACGCCCAGTACAGAGACACGCTACCAACTGAGCTAAGGTGTCTAACCCGATAATAAAAGTTGAACTTAGAGGAAGTTTGGCAGCATGTGAGTGGAGAGAGAGTGGGAAAACACAAGGGAAAACCACCCTCAGTAGGCCTACACCCGAACAGGATCAGAATTTGATCTTACCGTAATCAGCAGTCTAGTCTATTGCGAGAGTGACGCCTTAGACCATGTGGGTGTTGACATGATATTGCACTTCAAAAGCAAGAAGAAACTAAAATAAAGTTTACATTGTCAATCCAAAGAGAAATGGTATATTATAACAGGATTTATCTGTTTTAGAGTTAGTTTACTGTTTTGTATTTGTATAATAAATAGAAAAAAAAAGTTTCTTGACAAATAAAAATCCCACTGGTAAGGTTCAACATGCTTATTTAATACAAGCCTACATTTACATACAACATGTACTCAGACAAACCGATGACTGATTCGATTAAAAGGCATCTTGAAAATGAAAGACAATGGGAGGATAAAGGGACAGAAGGAAGCTGTTTTAGTGGTCTTGCCATATTCTCTTAGATAGATCTTTGTCTTCATTTGTGTATTTGATTTATCAGACGAGCTTAAGAAGCTGGGAGAACTTTCTTTGGTATATTCAGGATACGCAAAAATCATTCTCCCTGATGTTTTAATTCTGGAACTTGACCTCCCCGAAATGTACAAATCATACTGATCATACATGGCGGAAAGTTGGAAGACTTGAACTAGAGGAAGCCTCTACATCATCTTCCAGCAATCACTCAAGATACGTCTGACATTAACAAGGAAGTAAACGTTCTCATCAGCAAGTTTCTAACGTTGAACGCAGAACCAAAACTTGCTTTATGAAGATATTTGAATGCTGTAACCGTGGTCAGAGTCCAAACTGCTAATATGGGAGGAGTCAACAATGGCTCTGAGCCATGCCTTAGATACATGCAGTAAACTCTTTGTTGTGGAAAAGGCTATAATCAATACTCATTTACCATTTGGGAGAAAAAGTCTTACTGTTTGGGGGATGACTTCAGGTAAAGTTTACCAACTCTTCCATATGCTCATGGGACAGCAATCGTCCAGACAAGATTTAAATACTTTCATATGTGGAAAGAGCTTAAAATTATAAAGTTATTATTTTTATTATTATTAATAATAATAATATCGTCTTTATTTAGTTGAAATTAAGACCAGCGCTTCTTATACATAACCGCTTGATAATAAAGCATATCCATATTAATATTTAAGTGCTATTAATAATACAGTTAAAAATTAATTTATAATATGTCTAAAATTTTTTTATCAAATATTGAGAACATAGTTTTTCACACAATTGTACATTAAATGGACATTTTGAAACAAAACATGTGAGGAAAACAGAACTAAATATAGGAGAGAAGATTAAAATAACGATATATAATTGTTTGCGTACAGTTAATGTTTGGTGAGCTGAAGACAAGATGGCAGGTCATTAATAAACATGTAATACAGCGGTCCAAGAACTGACCTTTGCGGTACCCCCTCATGAGAAACACTGCGCCAACAATAAGGGGATTGCAACGCATTGTTGTCCTCCAGATCAGTAGGCCATGTATTTAAGGTGATATCAATTATTTCACACGTATTTCACCGACTAAGCCTCAAACTAATAAGTGGGGGGTTAATGACCTGAGGCACGTGAAGAATCTGATAGCTCAGCGACAGAGCAACGAAGACCTAAGGCAGATATTCTGGATTCGATTCTCGTTTCGTACAGATTACATATTTCCAATATATATATTTAAATGAATACTTGTGAGGCGCAGTCGACCGTACCAAGACATGGATTGAATGCACTGTAAATCGTATCCTTGGGTATCGTTTAGTTTGGTTACTCTGGTGACGGTAAGGCCAGGGATTGAATCCCGACCGCTTTATATTTATAAACAGCTCCCCTCTTTGCCTACAGAAACATTCTTGCATATTTACTTTAAATAACACCGTTCTCCTTCTCACCCCACTAGTCTAATATAGCGAGAATAGTCGGTATGGGTAGTAAGACGCAGCTTATACAAAATAACATTTTTTTCTATCACCACGTCTTCCTAACTGTTCAGGCTATACGTATATACTAATCATGATAATGATAATTGCTCTAATACGGTAGGCATAAGGATGGAAGCATTTAATCATGTTAGAGGTGGTATACCCTCACTTGCGTGGAAGGAGAGAGGAAAACCATTTAGGATAAACCACCCTCAATAGACTCGACTCGAATTCAAACCCCGATCTCCCCGTCATCAGAAGGCCGGTCTAACACGAGAGTGACGCTTTATACTGTTTGGCCGCCGAAGCGTGTTTAAAAACCCAACAATTAAATGTGCTAAATGAATGTTTTAGTATTCTGGATGATTGGTTTGTCAAGACAAACAATGTTTGACCAGTTGTGATCGTGAGAGTACATTCTAGACAAACAATGTTTGACCAGTTGTGATCGTGAGAGTACATCCTCTGTTTGCACTGACCCGCAATGTTCCGTCGGTCTCCGACCTGAGAGGTTGCCGATAAGTTCTTCAAATGATGGTAAGAGACCTTCACACTTCCTGTTCGCAGACAGTTTCCTCGTCCCGTCCATTGTGGTTGGTGTAAAACTATCAACTCTTACAATATAACTAGATTGCTTGGCCGGCAAATAAAACAGTTAATTATATCCGATATCCAAGAAACAGATTGATATTTACAGGTAATTTTTAATACTTGCATTTTCTTAGTATTTCAATATGTTTAACAAACACGTCGGGTTTTTAGGACAAGCAACTTTACAAAAGGTATTAAGATATTAAACTTAAATACATCAAACTATTAATATTCTTATTACGTTTTCGAATGTTATCTTACCACCTAAGACCATAATGAATTGTTTCTAATAAATCTTTTTACTGTCCCGATATATAATTTTGTATTACAGAGCAACATTTTCATAGACTCGTTGATACAATTTAATTCTAATTGTAAAAAAATTAAAATAGTTTTATTCTATTTCATGTATTTTATTTCTGGTTCTAAATGAATATGTAACCCATATTTACTGCAATTTTTTCTTCTTCTAATTTTGTATTTGGTTAAAATAAAGGACGTTTCATGGCCCCCCGAATCCAAAAAAGTGGTTTTTGACTTTCCGTCTGTCTGTCTGTATCTCCAACTAGAGCCTGAACTATTTTACCGATCAGGCTAAGACTTGGTATCTAGGCTCTTCATAGGGTTGCCCCGAAGGGAGGAATTGGATATCTAACCCTAAAATTTAGAGTAGTTTTCTGAAGCACAAAAAGAAAAAAAAGTCGATTTTCTCAAAATCGGCTCTAACGATTTTGATTAAATTTAATCTATAAGTATTCCAAACAAAATGACTTATCTCAATATTTCAGCAAAATGACTTTAAGGGCCCCGGTCTGATGCGTAAATTATCTTTTTTTATAATATCTCCTAAACTATTTGAGATATGAAATTACTTATACGTTACAAATATCTAGGTCTCTTTATAATACAATTATTTTATAAGAAGCATATTTTTATAAAACCAATAACTTTCAAGCTATACGTATATATATTTATATATTTTTTAAAACTTTTCGGACACAAAAGGTAAAAATATTGCGACCGCAAAAGAAAATCTAGCCTGAAATGTTGATGGATGTCGACGTCTCAAGACTCCCCAAACCCTAAAAAGTGGTCTTTGTAATGACGTCTGTTTAAACTTAAAATTAAGAGTACTTTAAGAAAGGTCGAAAAGAGAAAAAATCGATTTTCTCAAAATCGACTCTAACGATTTTGATTAAAATTCGTATCTAGGTGTTGATTAAGATTATAAATAAACTGGATATTTTCATTTTCCCATGAAAATTAATTTTAGGGTACTTTACAAAAGCAGAAACTTCCATATCTCTGCAATTATTTGAGATACTAAATAACTTATCATTTAAAAATTGTAGTACTATTAAAAATAAAAAAACTTTATATGAAATATATTTTTATAAATCCAACAGTTTCTGAGATATTGGCAAATATATTAATACAATGTTGTGAGCTTTAGTTGTAAAGAGATACTACTTAAGTTTTAACACAATAATTCTCCAATGCCATAGAGTAATTAAATAAAAGTGAGTCTCTAAAAGTTTATGTTGTTTTTCCTTAAACATCCTAGGAGATATGTTTGTACAAAAATGATCTATATCCAATTTAGACTCAATAGTCAATATTTGCATTTTTTACTGGTCACAATTTATAAATGAGGAATTTATTAGCAATGCGATGGCATGAAGATTTGCAACACCTAATTAAATGTCGAAAATTTTAACCGGAAGTTGAAATTTTAATACGAAGTGTTGACCCTTGTGGACCCAAAATTGATATTTTTTGTCAGTCAAACATACAAATGAGGACATTAGTTATTTTTAAACAAAATTATAAAGTTTAAAACAGGGACTTAAAAAAAAGGTTTTAAATAAAAATAGTTTAATTTATATTTGGGTTTTCTAATGTATATTATTTCATTTTACATATATTACGAGTTTTGAACAAATATATCTATTTTTAAACAATAGAGCGAGAAAGTCCGTGTAGAGTTCCGTAACATTCATTTTCATATTATGTTGATTTTTACTGGGATTAAATCAAATAAAATTGATTTTTTTTTCAAATATATTTTCTTAAAACGCGCAATAAATTTTTTACTTACCTATTTTCTAATTTTATTTATTTGAGGTATATTTTAACTTGCGATAGCGAAAGAACCTTCCAATTTTGCCAGGCAAGATATTTTCACATAACTTCCAGAGTTATTTTATATGCCACAATAAGCATGGCACTTATGGTTTTACTTACCCTCCGAAGGAAGTTGTGCTACGGGGTTTTATCGCTCAAGATGTATCGTTGAAAGCAACTGGCTCAGAATCTATGATCATCGAGTCCTGAGGCTTACCTCAATACAAGTCCGCCAAGGCTACTATTCTCCTTTTGAATGTGGAACTCATTATTCATTTTTTCGGTTTGACTTGATTGCAAAATCTGAAGATTAATTTATTATTATTATTATTATTATTATTATTATTAGCATCATCGCGTCTTACTACCCGTCAGGCTATACGCTAAGGTGTAATGGTAGGGTGATTGTGAGATGAAATGGAGGACCTACATTTTAACGTGGGATCCGAACCATGGTGGAGGCCTGGCATTCCACACATTCACAAGTTTTGATTAATACACGTCTTGCCAGGAAGGTTTTGGAAATAAGATAAATCTGTGCCGGGTCCAAGGATTGAACCCCGGACCCCAGGACGGAAGTCTTACACCTTACCTCTAGACCCACCTGGTCACCTCCAAGAATTAGTTATCACAGAATACATTTAAAAAGTAAATCCAAAGATAAATCATATTTTAGTTTGTTTGGTTGTTTTGAATTCATATCCTAATAAAGGATAGTTTTGGTACCTTTGTTCGCTTATAACTAGATAATTACTGTATATATTGGAATAAAGAATTTTAAATTCTCTCAACCCTCGGATATTAATTTTTATGACTATCAAAATATCGAACTCAAGATTTTGATAAATGTCGGCGTTTTACGACCCCCCTGTAACTGAAAAAGTTTTTTTCGTAATGTCATCAGTAGGGATAGGGTATCGAAAGAAAAGTATCGATATTGTACTGTCTAAAAGTATCGAGAGAAAAATATCGATGCAGTACTAGTATCGAAAGAAAAGTATCGCTAAAAGTAAGTATCGGAATAGCTTTTATTTTCTTCTGCCTCACTATCTAACTTCTTAAAAAACTTCCATAACTAACTTTAGAGAAGTGCTATTTTTTAGCTACATCCGTCGTTTATAAACTCTATCAAGAGAGAGTATTAACTATCAACGAACACTAGAAGAATGGATGCTCTGCCCTGATTCATCTGATTAAGCAACGCACATAAGTTCTTCTGCTTTACCTGCTTCGGGATCCCTGAATTAAGTGAGCTCTACAATAGCTTATTTGGTTTAGTTTGTGATGACCCTGCTTATTGATCGAGGAAGGGGTAGTCAACTGGTCGCGACTCGCCCGGTCAGGCATCAGGCTGTATTGATAAACAAAGATTAAAGAACAGCTACGAGTATCGAAAGGTAAATATCGATATTAGTAAGTATAGATACTTTTTTTCACATGCTCAGCCTGTATCCTGGACTAGAGGCGAAACTATTTTACCGATCGGGCTAAAATTTGGTATCTAGGGTTCTTATAAGGTCCCCACGTGGAATTTTTAGAATTAGATAACTAACCTTAAAATTATGCGTGGTTTACTGAATGACATAAAGATTGAAAATAGATTTCCTCGATACCCGCTACTAAAATTTTGATTAAATTTAATAGATATACATTAACATAACAAACAAAATGACAATTCTCGTTTTGCCATCAAAATGAATTTAACGGCACCTTACGTAAGCGTGGAATTTCAATTTTGATCATATCTCCAAATCCATTAGAGATATGAAATAGCTGTTCATTGTAGAGTTGTAGTACTATTACAAATAAAACCATTTTAATCTTTAATACATCTTTATGAAACCAATAGTTTCTGAGCTCTAGGTAAACGTACATATTTTTATGGAGGTATTCGTAATATTAAACTGATTGTTGTGTTCTTTGGTGGATATAGATGTTCCTCTTTTCTCAACGCTTCTGTAACTGTGTATATAATTTCATTTATGCTCTTTAATGGAATGTGTCTGCAACAATGTATTTTATTTTGTGTCACAAATATTAATAGTATTTAGTAAATGTCTCCATTTTAAAATTAAAGAGAGAGAAAGTCTGTGTGGTTCACCGTACAATTTATTGACATTATTTATTTTAGGGGCGTGTGTGACACGATACCCGTTTATTTGTAATGTCGTGAACTTGGTCATTTAATGAAGTCTTTATATTTGACATTTAATCAGTGTCCAATAGTGTATCTCCATCTTATTTGATTTACGTTTTTATCAAACTCAGTTGTTTGTCTTTGGATAGTCGGGTTGGGGTGGACAAAATCTCCCTTGCCTCGCGAGGATATTTAAGGGCAGTTGATTGATGAGTGATATTTGAAAATTCAAAATCTTTTAAAAAGAGCTCTAGCGATTTTGTTTAAAATCTATATCTGGAAAGTGTTTGATATGACAAATAAAACTGTATAGCCCACATGATATTTGGGGGAAATGTGTTTAGGGGTAGTTTACTGAAGACTAATATTCTAAGTTTGAAATATTATTAATTAGATGATATATTTAATTTTTGAGCAAATTTATTTAATGGTAGTTACTGAAAACTTATTTATTTAAATTGTGTTTAAAGCTAAATAAGGATATATGTATACAATACAAACAGTTTTCTTTCTTTCGCATAAATTGTTCAAACTCTTCTAAATACATTAGGAATAGGAAATTTGGTAACCTGACACGTTTAGAAATAGGGGAGCTCTAAACAGACAAATCTCTTTAGGAAAGGTAGAAAATTTATACTTGGTAAGCTGGTAGAGGTATCATTGAAGATAATCAATTAAGTCTTAAGGTAAAAGATTCAAAGTCAAAATTTGTAAATTGGGAGAGGGGGTTTCAAATTTTCAAAACTGATAGAAACAACTATTCTCTAGTGTGGTGTAAAACTTAAATTCGGCAGGAAGGTAGAGGACCCTCTCCAAATAACAACAGAAGTTTGAAAAATCTTTAATTTTAAATGCTACTTTGAGAAATAGGAGGGGAGGAGTATTGATTAGGAGAAAACACCTTTTAAGATAGATATAAAATTTAAAAATGCCAGGGGCACACCGGTGGTGTAATTAACACTCAAATAAGTATATATATATATTTTACATTTCTATTTGGGGGTAGTGAAATGGGGGATTTAGAAATGTACAAAACACATATAAGAAATTATTTCCCATCGTGGTAAAAGATTGAGATTTGTCAGGCAGGTATAAGTCAGCCAAACACACAGAATTAACGAATGAGAGATTAGTATAAAGTATCCGAATATTTTATTTTGTAGATCCTTTTATAGTCCCTTGTATAATGTGGATGATTTTTCCACCCTTAGTAAAAATATCTCCCGAGAGTTCTGCGTTCGCTGACCAGCACTAACATAGCACTAAAAATAGAACTAGTTCTAGGGCCCTATACAATAACTTGACTAGGTGGATACTTCGTGGACACTAGCGTTTAGTGGATGCATAGGGTTTGCTTGCTAGAACGAGCACGCGATTTTTATTTACATAAAGTTACGTCATACAAATAGTGGACACAAGGCGTTGTCCGGACCACACTCCACATGCAATATCGGTCGTCCGACTAGTCTGTGATGGCGCAATTATCAACTGATCGTTTATCTTGAGGTAATTGACAATTATTTTGGAGAAGAAGCCAACAAACAAGTGAGAATTCAGCTGAGGCATGTTCGGGATTTTCATGGTTCATTTTTCTGACGAACAATTTCATCGAATATTTCGATTTTCGAAGGAAGTTGTTCGCCAGGATATCTTACCTATGTTGAGCCTGGACAATTCCAGAACACGGCAAGGACTCCTCTTCTCCAAATACAACAAATATTGTTCATTGCCCCAAGGTCTTATGCCCCGGGGAGCTTCAAGGTAATATTTTGTTTCTAGATATTCATGTTTGAAACTACTACTTTTATCATTACCAAAATAAACCATTCTTGTAAAATGTATTTATTTTTGAGAGAGAAGTACGATTTAAAAATATGTATTTATTAGAAGGTACATTGGTTTATTGTTTTGTGACTAACATTGAATTGGAATTTAGATTTTGGTTCGGATATCTAATTATAGGCCTTAGCTATTAGTGGTTTCATGGACGGAGCCAGGTTGATGCTTGTCCCCGGCTATCTAATCTTATGTTTCGTATAATGTTAGCGAACATCGAGGTCAGTAGTGGTATGAATATCGTGACTGTGAGGATAGCCGAAGATAATCGTTCTCGCCTCCAACTCTATGTTTAATTAGTTCATATTGAGCCTTGTTTGTTTCTTTAGGGACTGAATTAGTTGATGACTCGTTCGTTGTCCATAAACAATTATTTTTAATAAGCTATATTTGAAAAAGACTGCTTTTCAACAGACTAGGTAGTGACATACAAAACAAATAAATTAATAGGCTACATAAAGAAAAACAAATGCCAGATTCCTTATTTTAAAAAACACTTTGGTTTAGACGCACACTAAAGATAGCCTGATTTGTTTAAAAATTAACACCATTACAAAAATAAAACTTCCCCCCCCCCCNACTTCCCCCCCCCCCCCCCACAGCATTGATACAAAAAACAATTTAATACAAGTCAATATACTAAGCATGATATAATTTGTGTTATTTTATAACTATTGATATCAAAAGTTACAATTGCAGATTGCACTTGAAGGATTAACATGTGAAAGTATATTTAGTAACCTTTCTAGCTGTCGGATGTGTCAATTCGTAAGAAAATGGGTGTATATATGTGGTAATGGTATCCACGGTAGGATTCGTAAATTTACTATTGGCATAACATTATCAGGTGTGTTTCGTCAGTCAGACAGTCATGAGACAATCTTCTCAAACCTTCTATTGTACAGTTGAGAAAAGTAAATACCATTGTACGATTAAAAACCTCTCCCAAGTGACAAAACTTACATACATGCTTCTTGCATGGAGAAAATATTATTTGTTTATTTCCCTTCCCCTACTGAGACTCACCTCATTTTGTGGCAAATATACATTTTTTCTGATTGTCATCCCTCCTTTCAGATTCCCAACCACATATCCCTACTTGAAGGGCACCGCTTTTAATATAGAGGAGATGGTCTCGAAAGAGTTGTCAAATGGTTTGGTATCTATACTCGGGACTAACATACTAATAAATCAGTATTGCTCGCAATAGTATGCATATAAACAAGCAGGTATATAATAAACAATACTATAATAGATATATTCACTTCTAAATGCGAGTTTATATTAAACTTATCGGTAGTATTTATATGCAATATTTTGTGGACATTTTTGATTCAAGTTTTATAAAAGTCTACAATGTTTAGCTTGCAGCTTCGAAATGGCACAATTTTTTTTAAATAAGAAAAAAAAGACCTGCAGAAAACATATTTGTCCATGTAAATATAACTTTCAAAAATATCTTTCAGGTGGCAAAAACCACAATATCTGTCGCCTGTCAGCTTTTGCTGTTAGGTAAATATGAATGTGCTAGCTTTGTTTGTTCACAAAGGTCAACTTTGGGCAGGCCAAGTAAAGTGTGGTGGAGTAGTAACTAACCATAACGAAACCTTGTATGAGAGAACATAACTTTTAGGGGGAAAAAAGTTGAATAAGCTCAATGTATTATTTAAAAAATGTCAACTAAAATCTTAAAAAATATCTTTTATGTCAACTTTGTATACCTGAAAAAAATTATCAATGGTAGCAAGATAAATGTCTACTTCAAAACATAAGAAATGTTTGACTAATAGAATCAGTTTTTTATGAAATAATATCTAACCGACAACATGCGCGAGGGTATATACCAGCCTTAAGTCACTAGGAACTACTGTAGCCTGGTAAAAATAAAACAAGGAAAACAGACAAAAAGATGGATGATATGATCTATTCTTAGTCCACGACCTCAATCTGACCCGCTATATGACACACTAGCCCAGCACTCAGCCTATTATTATCATCGGCTACGAGGAAACTCTAGTGCCTTGTTTCCTTTAGTTGGTTTTGAAGTATGGGGGAGGAGCAAGTTATTTAAGAGCCTGTCTTATACACCATTAACAGGGATATTAATAACTGGTCAACAAATTGAAACTTTTTTCTGGATCTGGTTTGTAAATGGGTGGATATAACTAATTTTCGGGTGCTGAATTCAGTGGACAAATCAGATTTTCTCTATTACGTCACATTTTCAAGATACACAGCACTAATACAAAGACAATAATACGACATTAGCAACTATCTACCATTTAAATACAAACAAAACTTAGTCCTCAGAACTCACCTATGTTTTTTTGATAGCGTAAAAATCTAATTAAAACCAACAAAAAGCATTAATATAATCCACATTAAGCCATGATATTAATATTTACAAAGGTTAATGTCATTTTTCTTTGACAAAATGGGATGACGATGTTTTTCCTTTGTAAGGTGTTTCATCAGTCCCCCTAAAAAGAAACCAACAGTAATCGCCCATCACCGAAGGGTTCCAATATCCTTTGTAACGATGTTCTATGGTCAGGATATCTTGGTGAAAGCGTTCACCTTGTTCGTCACTAACAAACAGCCCCACAATTTTCTGATGGAAAGTCAAGATGAGACTGTAGAAAGTTAATTTTTAGTGACATTCTACAACCCATGTTCTTGTAGCTGTCCAATAGACTACTCACTATTGAAACATATTTATCGACTCCTCTGTTTCCCAAAAAGCCGTAAACAATGGCTTTCAAAGAAGACAAAGCAGCTAACTCAATATTTGTAAGCTTAGCATCAAAGGTTGGATCTTTAGACAATGCCCTAATTTGTGGCCCAATAAATATACCTTCTTTTAGCTTTGCTTCACTCAACTTGGGAAACATTTTTTTCAAATCATTAAAGGCCTGACCCTCTTTATCAAGAATTTTTACAAAGTTCTTCATCAAGCCTAACTTTATATGAAGTGGAGGCAAAATTACTTTACTTGTCTCAACCAATGGAATAAATTTCACATTTTCCTTTCCAGCAATATATAATTTCCTCATATGCCATTCCTTGACTTTGTAGTGGTTCTTGGTGTCTCGGGTGTCCCACAAGCACAAAAACAACGGTTTTTTGTGGATCTACCCTGTAAACTTCTGAGAAGTGCGACAACTTTTAAATCACAGCATAATATTTATATTTGATTCCAACCATCAGCAAAGCCGTACTTTCATAAGATTCCCTCATGTACACCAAATGCACCAAAGGCACTGATGGAAGTTTGTTGCCATTATGCAATAGCACTGCTTTTAAGCTTACTTTAGATGAGTCAATAAATATTATCCACTCATGTGGATTATGTTGAACACCCAAATCCATCATCAAGTCATTCACGTCTGTGAACACACATTGAACTCTTAATTTCAAAATATCCAGACAAACAGTTATTTCTAGTTATAAAACTTGAAATCTTTGTACCTTGCTCTAGAAGGTTCCATTGTTGCAGTCTAGAACCCAACAGTTCAGCTTGCTATTAAGAATGTTTCAAACCACGGACCAAATCATTCAGTTTCTTCTGTTCCATGAGGTGAAGCGATCTGTCGTTAGTTTCAGGGATGTACTCTTCCAAAAGTCATGCATTTTCTGATTCCCTTTCCTCGGATGGTTCTGATGCTGTGGTTTGCAAGTGACAAACATCAACAGGTAAGTCTTCCCCATGGGCACAGGCATATGAACTGAAGAAACATTAGGATATTTAATTGTATGTCTAGTTTTACTGGAATGTCCTGCAATATCTGTCGGGCAAAAATAACAATCCATATGATCTTTTGGCTCGCACCAAACCATTGGAACAGCAAACAACATGGCTCGGTGCTTTCCTTTCATCCATTCTATAAGGGTAGTTGTGCAGGTTATGCAAGCAATATGAGGTGCAAAGGGTTTATCCTGATCTCAAAGAGCACAATAAAAGTACAGTTTATATATAAGCCTTATTAACTAAGTCGGTGATTAGCTTTCTTTGGGTTTTTGGAGTAAACTTACCACATACATAGCAAAAGCTATCGGGGTGCTTTACACCACCACGAAGTTTAGCATTTGCCATTACGTTAAGAACAATGTACCAACTATAACCTAAAATTATCAGAACGTCTCACTGGTTCACACAGGAAAAGCAAAAGCACACAATAACACAAACTAAGGTATCAATAAAGGGAAATATACAAAGTGACTAACACCATACAAGTCTCAACACGCACTAAACAGCAGGGCTAATGTGGCTGGCTGAGTCACCTCTAACGGCCAATGGCAGTACCATTCCCTCTCATATAAATTGCCCTGCCATCTAGTAACTCATTTTAGAACTACTTCCATTCATATATTGCATCCAAATACATAGTGCAACCACTATAGTCAGTGATAATTCATGAAAAATAGAGAGCACAAACAATACAAATATATAAAAAAATAAGATAAAAAATAGTATAAATCCCAAATATCTTAAAAACTTTACGTGACAGATCATTTACGAAGGTAGACTCGGTTCTTCAACAAAAAATACATGTTGATTGATGTTTCACACTCCAGATACAAAATGGCTACTAACCAGTGTAATTACTCAATTATACTCGAACCAGGAATTCCATTGTAGTAATATCTTCTGCATTCTTTACTTGATCATAACGAAATCGGGATAAGAGAAAAAGGGATTTAATTGTTATCTTTACTTTCTCACTAAAATAAAGTATTTTAATCGAAAACATTTCATACCTCAAAATTATTGAAATTTTTTGTTCCTGAGAATTTAAACAAGTGGGTTTTACAAGTCAATCTAGTCTCTGTACATCTGTCTGTACCTGAGATTACTACCGAAACGGATAAAACCGATTTTGTTCACACTCAATGTCCAGATGTTGTTATATGGTATTACCTCGAGATAAAATTATGATATGGTTTCCAGCTTTAAAAATTAAGAGAGGTTTACTAAAATACAGTTTTCATTTTTTCTAATATGGGTCTAAAAACTTTTCTCAAATTATGGAAAGTTTTGCTTATAGTAATTAAATAGGTTTATGGTTTTCTAAAATGTATTCATATGAAGGAAGTGTACAAATGAATTATGTTTGAAAGTTAATTATTCTTGGTGATTTTGTCTAAAATGCACATATTAGAAGTGTTTTTATCTTAGAACATGAGGATCATTAACGAGTTTTTAAAAATTTGAGATTTTATAGATGAGTACAAAGGACAATTTTTCTGTACCATTATTTCAAATAAATTGTAAATCATTTAACTCCTAACAACAAGGGTCATATCCTTCCCAGCATCCTTAGTTTGATCCCGATTAGGTTAGTTACGTCCGTTCTGTTTGCTGTGTGATAGCAAGTGTTTAGCA
>CABFOV010003430.1:33522-47332 GCA_902141375.1 Timema poppense | reverse complement strand
TGATAGCGAGTGTTTAACACACGTCTGATATGTTTACTGGTGTGATAGCGAGTGTTTAACACACGTCTGATATGTTTACTGGTGTGATAGCGAGTGTTTAGCACACGTCTGATATGTTTACTGGTGTGATAGCGAGTGTTTAACACACGTCTGATATGTTTACTGGTGTGATAGCGAGTGTTTAACACACGTCTGATATGTTTACTGGTGTGATAGCGAGTGTTTAACACACGTCTGATATGTTTACTGGTGTGATAGCGAGTGTTTAACACACGTCTGATATGTTTACTGGTGTGATAGCGAGTGTTTAACACACGTCTGATATGTTTACTGGTGTGATAGCGAGTGTTTAACACACGTCTGATATGTTTACTGGTGTGATAGCGAGTGTTTAACACACGTCTGATATGTTTACTGGTGTGATAGCGAGTGTTTAACACACGTCTGATATGTTTACTGGTGTGATAGCGAGTGTTTAACACACGTCTGATATGTTTACTGGTGTGATAGCGAGTGTTTAACACACGTCTGATATGTTTACTGGTGTGATAGCGAGTGTTTAACACACGTCTGATATGTTTACTGGTGTGATAGCGAGTGTTTAACACACGTCTGATTTGTTTACTGGTGTGATAGTTAGTATTTAACACACATTCTCTCTGTAACTCATAAATCCTGCTCAAGTTAACATGAACTATATGTTATCCTTCAAATTGGCTTTAATTCCATTGTATTATTATGAAGACCCCAGGCTGATCATAAACACATGTATCGCTTTTTCTATACCCCTGATGCAACGCCTGGTTCAAGCTGTTCTACCTACCAGAAGTTGGTCATACATTCTCGAATACAATACCAACAATTCATAAAATCTGTCTCACACTATCCGAACTCCAATCAATCCGATCGTGTGTGGTGAAAGTCGAGCCATGTATGACTCAGTGTCGGATCACAGTTGGCTCGGATTCTAACGTCTGCGTTCGGTTTAAGTTACGTGATTTCCATGAAGTGAGACAGGCTCTTAATATCCTCCTTCCTACTTATCGTCCCAGTGCCTCTAGAAAGAGAGAAAGAGAAACGGTTGTCATTATAGGATGAGAAAAGAAGTCACATTTTTGCGTGTCGTCCAAACCACCAAGATGATCGGGGACAGCAGGAACTCGCGAGCTGTGCCAACAACATTCGTGGAGCTATTATCAGAATCAAAAATATTATGTTTAGTTTGATTGCCAATGGCATTGGACCTTTACTTCTTTTTAAACTGAAAACTAGATGTATACAAGGACGTAGGGGGGAGGGAGGTACGATAGAAAACTTTACAATAACTACCTTCAACCAATAAAAGTGATCCTATACGTTTATATGTGGACCCCCTATGGGGGGAGTCCGTCACATTTCAGGACCACCCAACCATCACTTTTCACACTGTTTCCAGCTGTGAATACTGGAGAGGTTAAATGTTATCAACTCAGTCGGTAAAGGTCACTGATAAAATGTTCGAGTATATATAGGCCTACATTAGTCTTGGAGGAAATTTTAAGAAATAAATATTCCTAAATAAATGATATGACACAATCACTTTCTAGTATAGTCTATTATAGTTTGGAACAAAATTTTCAAAAATGTGTTGTTAGTAAGTATTCATAAAAAAAAAAACCATACACAGATTTACATTTTGAACAAAATTGTTGTATACAGGTAGGCTATAATTTTTTTAATCGATCAGTAAACTAATCTTTTTTTTTTCAAACATATTACATGGCTATTTATAATGTAAAACATTCCCAAAATATCTATTTTGAACAAAATCGTTTAAGCTACTTTAAAATATTTGAATTTAAAAACATTAATCTTCAGCAGGGCACGGACGTTGATGCCCTTATAAACCACAAAATTTCATTTAAAAATGATGTATTAATGCTCTCAAAGAAGAAGAGAAATTTCCTCAAAAACAAAAGATATCCACTTAAAACGATATTAATATATATCATTAAATATATATAAAAGATGCTCTTAAAATATCAATCAACACGTTTAAAATCCAATTGTTGTTCTTATCCGTTTATTGTAATGGGTAAAGGAAGAAATAAATAAAAATTGTGTAATCAATATACCTATTAAAATAATAAAATAGGCAGAGCATTTGTCAGGATGAGAGATAGAAATAGAGAACTAAGGTTACATCTTAAATGTACCTTATTCTTTATTTAAATGGACAATAAAGTTAAAATTCAGATCCTAATATGTGAATGATCAGCGATTATCGGCCAGCGGGGTTCTTTATCTGAAGAAGCTGCGCTCTTTATCCACGGATGTTATTGGAGCATACTTGGTATATGAATATCAACTGGTGATTTGTCCTCTTCAATGTCTTCTATAAATACACTTTTACCGGTGATTACATTGGCAATTTTACACACTGTTTTGAATCACTAATTTTTTATCAACACATTCTGGGCCTGGATTCTCTAATTGGAACAAATAGTTGCGCCGGTGCAAGTTTGAAAGAACTGCCCAAGTTCGTATTCAATAAAAGGAGAAGGAGCAATTTGAGAGCAAAGTTGCGCCATTTATTTTCCACCACTCAATAGTAGGCGCAACTATTACACCATGAATGTCACTTCAATAAATTTAAACGACGGAATATTATTGTATTGGCTTAAAATACAATTAATAACCAACTGTACTCCAATTAGTAATAAAGAAATTAAAATAACATACGTCTGTCAAGCACAAAATGTGTTTCAATTTATATAGTGGTAACAAAGCAACCTTTTATGGTTGAATTTTTACATTCAAACAACAAATGGCATTTCTTGCATTATTACAAAACAAAACGCCAGACAATACCACAAACTGCGTAATCTTCGTCTAGATCCAAAGAGGTATGTATTCCTGCAAGTCCAAAGACATCTCGTCACTAAATATGACGATTAGTATAGCGTTAAAATTTGTTTTAAAGTTTCTTTAAATAATTTATTAATGGAACTTAAGCTTTAAAATAATAATATAAAACAATACTAAATTAATGTAATGATGTTGTTACTGTAAAGCATCCAGAAAAAGGCCGCTTATAATTTTATTGCTAGTTTACAAACAAAATGTTTAGAAATCTTTGTATTTGCTGTAATTTTAATTGGTAATTTAAATAAAGTAGCCTTGACTTTGAAAGTAAATTATTTGCAAGGATTGGTTGAAAAGAAAGCAATTGATGACCTGTATGGGGACGTCTTTATAATATTCCCACCAGTTTGCGCCTTGTTTAATGAATACTGAAACGAAGAAAATAAGGTACATCTTTGGGAGTATCTTGGGTGCAAAGTTGCGCCATTTCTAGACTCGCAAAAGAGTAGAATTGCACTTATTTGTGAATCCAGGAAGTTTTGCAATCACAGGTTTCCAATTTTGCTTGAAGCTTTCTTGAGGTTATCCTGCAGTAGCGTCAGACAATGGCACACCCTTCTTTTCTAAGCTTATTGTGGTTGCGGGGGAAATAATGAAATTAGCTTAGATATATGCTAAGCTTCACCCCATTTTGCGATCTGAGAGTATTATTTGTGCATTCTTGATAGATATGGCAATTCCACTGTCAAATATGATAACGATTGTTTTCAAAATACAAATGTAGTCATAGTAATAGAAACACGCAGAGCCATGTGCACCATCGTGTTACTATTGGCTGCAAAGTATGAGTACGTCAAGGTCTGCCAGTTTAAAATCAAGTACTCTGGATGGCACTTACAAGCATACTTTTTTAAACGTTTGACACTGTCCTTACATTTCTCGTTATTTGGAAATTCCAAGTCAATTAACCCTTACCCCACAACTGCGGTTTTCAATTGAAACATAAACAAAATAAGAATCTAAAAATTCATGCACTTTTACTTCTTAATTTCTTTCTTATTTAGTACTATTCTGTCAGAAAACATTCGGCTTTGTTCATTCTTTCATGTCTGGCCATACTAATTATATTACACGAGAAAACAAATGCTTTAAGTAAAGGAAATAATGAATTTGTGCATTAAGAAATACCCATTGTGTGTCGCGCTTTTTATTTGACGATTCTAAAAATAACAGAAAAAGCATGAAAGAAGTAAAACCATAAAAAAAAAGCCCCGAAAATGCCACAAAACGGCATATACTGTAAAATCCTTAAATATGCAAGAATATACAAAATAAAACTCATGTTTTAAATATCAGGATGTCATAAACTGTGTTTATAAACAAGTTACAATTGCGATCGACCTTATATAAAAATATGTAAACTTCAGTAAACTATTTATACAAATAATTTTTTCTCTGAAAAACTATTTGGCAACCAAAGAGTTTAAGAAAAGGGTAAATTGTGTAAAACGGAATAAAATGATTAATAAGGCAAAAAATGGGAAATAAGGGCAGAAGATAAAAAATGCAAGAATTTAAAAAAACCTGTAAATATTGATAAAAAAATCAAATATTGTTAAAATGGCAAAAATTAAACTAAATAAAAATAATATAGAGGCAAAAAGTAGAATGAGGAGTAAAAGATATAAAAAAAGTATAAAGTGCCAGAATAGTACGTCTGGTACATAGCAAATAAAGCCAAAATGCTGCACATTTGATTGGAATATGACACTTTCTGTAGTCATATTTGATGTGAAAAGATACATTTTCAGATAAGGAGCCACTTGAAATCCTTGACGAACACCAAAATGGTGGCCATTTATGGTCGCCATTTTAGTGTTCTTAATTCGATTGTATCTCAGCTCCTAATGTTCCAATTTAAGTTTTTTTAAACACTTGTCAGGAATAAACTAATTTGCTATTATCTATTTATTTATCTCTAAGTCTTAAGGCATATCCACAATTTAATAATTTATGATCATTTCAATTTTCGCACACATTTCTTTGTTATCTATCTTTTTTATTGTCTACAATATCTCCTTTATAGTTGATATAAAATAGAAATAGCATTTTTTATCTTTCCATTAATACCAAGAAAATCTGTTTTGATAAACCACTTCTTGAGAAATTACTGAATGAAACTAGACTTTGTTTTTTAATATTTTGTTTACGTTACTATTACAATAAGATAGTAGTCTAAATGTTTACAAAAATGTTTGAATAATAGGAATGCTCCTGGAGATTATTTTCTTCTTAACAGCTTAAATTTCTCTAAATCAAGTTATCCTCTTCCTCATCTTTCAATTCATACCTGAAACAAAGTTATAATTTTCATATAAACTCTTAAAAAGTTAACAAGTAATGATTATATTAGTTTATCTAAAAAGTATTTTTGACGCCTGGTATTTGAAAAAGTGTCTACAAATAGAAGACGTTGCATACAAACATAAATGTTATGATCTTGAAATTTGTGATGGAATTATGGAAATTTAGAAGTTCTCAACTAAGCACATGCCTTTTATCGTATTTATTGCCACATTTTCGACACACAGTGAAGTTCATAAAAAGTAGCGTGCATGGAACCTTTGTCTTTGAACAGGAGCATTGTGTACGGCATTCAGAGCAACTGCTCTTAACCAATTCTCTACAAGCTGCCCAAATAGAGGTCAGAGAAGACAAGACCGGCACCCACTCCCCTGCAGCTCTGGTCTGGTCCCCACCTTTATGGTCCTGGAACGTTGTCTATCACTGAGCAGGCACGACCCCAGACTTGTCCTGCCTGGTATGCCACAAGGAGACAATGCTGACTTAATGCCTTTCTAGTTGGGGGCAAACTTAATAGACCACGACTTTTTTAAGTAAAGAGAAGATTTCTAACATGATTGACTGAGAAGTCTTCTCCATCTTTGTAGTAAAGAAAACAAGTAAACTTCTCCAGAACTTGAAAAGTCTCGTCATAAATAAGCTTATTTGGTAGTGATAACCTATAGCATGAAAGGTTTCCGTAGCTTCAGAGAATGATTTCCAGACTTTACAGGTGGTCTGTTTCCTTTTCATGGCAATTGATGAAGCTACATATGATCCTGTAAATACATGGAATCACCTCAAGGAAACAGATTTATCTTCACCTATTCTTTAAAACATGGAATTAATGCTCATGAACCTCTAAGATTTCCCAGCTCCATATAGAGTCCATATCTTCTGAAGACCAGCAACTTTGAGAATGTGGGGGAAAAAAGATATTACCAAAACAATTACATCAGTATCTACCATGTAAATAAAGATTTGGATTTTGCTCCATGCTCAACACTATCTTTATCATGTAGGAAAATCCTGCCATATGCTTCTTCCTGTTGTCTGTATTTGACCCTATCACTCAAAGTTTTTCCTAATTGAGATGAACGAATGATGCCATCAACCTCAGTAATGATGTGAATCAAACTTCAAAAGTGAATGCTCTCCAAGAAACTTGAAAAGTTCGGTCTAAGTTTAATTACAGCAGAGGAAGTTATTCCAATTTTGGGTAACATATTTCCTTGTGCTACTTGGCGACGAAGACCAGTACTTCTCTTCTCTCTCACAGATTTCTTCAGACAAGTTTTTGATTAAGTATCCCAAGAAATGTGTACTCTTTTTGAATGAAACATCTCAGACTCATACGACATTTGTTTTTTGAATTCTGTGTCACAGTATTATCCAAATGTCCATGATTTTTTTGGGTGGAAGAGCATGTGCTAATTAATACAGCTCCATCGTAAATTATTATGTTGCAGAATATTTCAAACCTTATTGGATCAATGGAATATTCCAGGATTTTAAATAGCTGAGATTTCTGATGTGATTGCAGAACACCATTTGAGTTAAGAGAAAGTGGAACGCTGGTGTTTTCATGTTCAAAAAACTTGTTCAGATATAAGTCTTTGTTTTGACTTACAATGAAAGCCCTAGAGAAAAGCTCAACATAATTTTTCAAGTCAAAAATCATTGGGGAGTTTTTTTTTTTTTTCCAAATCCAAAGAACTTAGTTCCATTTTTCTTCAATGGAGAAAATACACTCAGTTTGCTTCCTTACTCAAAAGTTCTTTCACATAATTGTTGTACAGCTGGAAGGCTTTTTCTTCATCATATAATAAAGCTTTCACTCGCTCTTTATCCATTAAAACTTTAGGGTCCCATACCACCAGATCACAGGAGTTTAGCTTAAGGGGATTTCCAAATTCAAGAAAACTTCCCTTTAATGCATGTTTTTGATCCTGAAACTTGTTATGGTAAGCATTTTACTGTTCATGGTGAACAATCCTGTAAATACTATTAGTTTTGCTCGTTGACTCAAACTCATCTAGAATGCTAGATAGTTGTGACCCAACCAGCATCCACCTTCTTAATATGTCTTAAGCTTGCAACACACCAACAGAACCACTATTTCCTTTTTTGACAGCTTTGTTTTGCTTATGAGCCTGATCCATAGCGAGTGCAGAAAAGGGATATTTTGTTTTATGGATAACAAACTGATCATTGCTAAAGTACTCAAATACACTGAGTTATGTGTATTATAGTTCTTGTCTTTTATATGAATTGGCAACCAACATGTATAATGGAGATGATCCATTAGGAAAAACCAAGGTTCTAATTTATTTATTATTCTAAAATTAAGGTACATATTTTTTTAACTATGTGGAAACCTTAAGGTTTAGAGAAAAGTAAATATGATTTTAAAAAATGTACTTAATAAGAGCTTTTTGAACAAAAAAGACTTAAATAGACAAAGCTATTATTTATGCTTTTTAGTGAGGAATTCTCCTTCTAGATATCACACTATGAAAATAGAAAAATCACACCTGGACACGTTAATCGAACCCGGAAAAAAATAAAATCGAACCATTATTAGATGAGATACCACCAATTCTAGGATAACAAAATGGAGGCCACAAATAGTCGCCATTTTGAAGTTCTGCACTGATTTTAATGTGGCCTCCCTATCTGAAAAGGTCTCTTTTGACCTCATTTATGACCACAGAAAGTGGCATATTACAATCAAAAAGTGAAGATTTTTTTATATACCAGACGTACCAGAAGGGAAAAAGGTTAAATAGGATACACGGGTTATAAAGGGTAAATGTGATAGAAACTGTAGCTGGTGTAAGAAGGTTAAACTGGAGAAAAGAAGGCTCAATAGGGTTAGAATATTTGCAAAAATAATTATAATTGGATAATTTTTTACCCCCTTTCTCCTTTTTTACTTTTTACATATTATATTGAACCATTATTAAACTCGTTGGTTATTTTTTTCCCTAGTGTCTAAATTGTTTTGTCGTCTAATACTGTTATTTCTGGTCTTAACTGCCAATTAAATTTCAAGTAAATTTGAGAGTATTATTGATGAAATAAAGAAACTGGAGTATGCAGTCGATCCTGATGATGAAGCTGAAACGGATGACAGTGATAAATCGGATAATGAACATGAGGCGTATTTGAATCAGTTTAGCCACAAATTAATAGGGAGGACTTGTGAGGTTCAGGCTGCTAATAGTAGAGAAGAGAATTTATTAGTCCTTCGAATGAGTACAACAAGTAATGTAGGCCTATATTCACCAAATACGAGAATTTCTTCAAGATCTGATGAATCTATAAATTTACATAAGCGTTCAAAGCGGAAAGCCCATAAAATAAGTAGTGGTCAGATGAGAGTGACGATGAAGACTTCCATTACAGAAACAAAAAATAAATATAAAAGTCAAAAGTAAAGTAAGTTTCCTGGTAAATAAAAACAAGCACAAATAAATCAGTGGAAACTGCAGAGCCTGATTTTACAATGGACATGGATTGTAAGCCTATGCCGTGATCAGATGAAGTCATGGAGTATGAATCACCATTTGATTTTATATTTTTTTTAAATAATGAATGACTTGAATTAATTTGTAATCAAAGCAATATTTATAATCCACAAAAAACATGTGAATCTCAATCATACCAAAGACTAACTTATGGTGATATTTTGGTGGACATCTAATGTCTGGCTATGCAAAATACCCAAACAAATGACGTCCCAGAACTACAATGTAAAAGTACTCGATACATTCGATTTTAGAAAATCCTCAATTTTTACATGTCAATCATTATAATATTTATCACCAGAATTATATATTATAAAAATACAGAATTTATTTTGAATATTTTAGTTTAGTTTTTAAAACGCATGGTGGTATGAATGAACGAACACCTTTCAGTCGATCGAAGTATGATTACCATTTTGCCAAGCATTATGGATAACAATTCATAAAGGAAAAACCAATACGACCTGTGTCCACTGAATATTAAAAAGAGCTACAGAATGAGGTGAGAGGAGTATTGGACTTTCGTACATCAGAAAATATTACGCTGGCATGTCTACAGCGAGTGCTACAAAATATTAAAATTTGTCACTCAGTACAACAAGTCGATAGTCAATAAAAAACAAAGCTAAAGTGCAAGTTTAACAACCGACAATATTTCAAAGACAACAAAGGAATGGGAGGTGTATACTTATTGGTCCAAAACATAGATACAAATAGAACACGTGTATCTTAGCAAACATAAGTGCATACAATAATTTCAAATTAGTATTTACATTTGGTTATTTATCATTTATAAATAAAATGCCTATATATAACAAATAATTTAAAAACATACAATTTTGAAACAGGCACCTTCAATCTAAGGTGTGGAAACACCATTAGAGTAGAAAACAAAGGTGAAAGGGCATTTTTATTTAAAGAGGGTAGAAAACTACACGATCAACATAGAGTCCAATTTTCATAGGAAGAACCTTTTCTGACCGCTAGTAAAGCTACTATATCGTTAAAGTATTCATACTGTAGCAATTATTGCTACAAGGCATCTAAAAATGGGTTAGTCAACAAGAACAGCGCTTACCCAATTTCAGCGACCGGACGAGCGAGCGGAAAAGGACGTCCACACACGATAACAACATTGAAACATCTAAGAGCGATGATCCTAGTGCTGCATTTTGCCGCTACGCACCACCACTTGTCTCAAGAACAACATGGACGCCGAGAACAGCGTAGAAGAGCCGAGGCCTTGATAGAATGTTCTCAACGCACCTAGTACAGCGCATCTCCCCCTTTCCATGTGTTTAAACTCTGTGATCCCCACCTTGGTGTAATTCCGTCTCGAGTGTTCGATAGTTGCGCCATATAAGAGACTGTTCACCAAGATAGCAGCCACTCTTGGATTAGGCTCGGACATTGACGAAGCTTAGGCTTCAAAGGCAGACTCATATAATGTAAGGAGAAATTCTTGTTCGGCTTAAATATAAATATTATTGTAATTTTCTAAATTCCCCTTTTTTGGCTTTACGTATATTTATTGTTATTTACCGTCATAGATGAATATTCATTCATTTTACTAAATATTAAAATAACTTCACTTATGTTACGCATGACAAATAGGACTTTACTTAAAATACAAAGTAATGTGGGGAAGTTTTTAATGCGAGTTTTGAATTTTTCTAATGTTAGTCAAATCTTGTTTATCAACTTGGATTCAGTTATTTAACTTTAAGATTATGTTTTCAAAGCGTGTTGTCTTAATATCCATATTAAGAAGTTTTATAATATTAGGCCTTAATGATTTAGTTGTTGGAATGCGGGACGTTAATAATTATTCTTGTATAGTTAACGTTATGTATCTAACTTAGGAATTATTTTGCATAGTTATTGAACGTGGCAGAATGTTAATAATATTTTTTTCTTATGATAAAGTTAGGAATTATCCTTAACGTTTAATGAAAGAATATCTAAGTTTATTTAGTATTACTTCTAATTTTGGAGGATTCCGTAATTTGTGGAGACGTCATGCGTAGGCTGATCTTTAATGGGGCAATCACGGAACTATAATACTGTTAGTTACAATTTTGACTTGCACTAAAATAAGTCATTGCTAAAATTCTCATTTAAGTTTTTTATATTGTTATACGCCATGTTTATAATGCTAGACATTAAAATTTAATACACGTACTTTAATAGAAAGTCTTGTAAAAAACAATAATAATAGATTGTTATTATTCAGCTTTTACAGATATTGTAAAAAAAAAAAAGAATATGCTTAGATTCTTTGAAGAAGTGATATGTTCTTTAATAAGAGGTTAAATGAAATAAAAGCAAAGTTTCGTTAAGACTTGAACCTTTTTTACTATTATAGTTATGCCATTTATCCTTAGGTTTAGATATGTATAATTTTGTTGCCCTTTTTAACTTAGCCTTCGTCCTCGTCGTATTAAAACTAAATTGGTCACTGAAGGAGAACAGTGAGATTACCCTCATTCTAGGAGACTGTGGCGTGCGTTGGAGATGGGTTGTGTACCCTAATATATTTCACTACAAAAAAACATAATATTGTTTACACTTCGCACTCCTATTTTTCTAAATTTTTGGTAACATTAAATTTGTTTTATTTGTATTGAATCCCTCTAATTCTAGAGCTTGGAATAATACCTCAAGTAATGTTATATCCAACTTTCACTTTTGATAGATATTATCAATACTTAAGGAATAACAATATTTAAATAGTTAAATTATATCAATTTTGGCCGAAATAAACATGTTAGCATATATTAAGGTCCCTTTCAATGTAAAATGGACTAGACTTTCTCTATAGCTTGTAGAGGTTGAGCTCCAAAGCTCATCAGGATCGGGAACGCTAGCTGTGCGACCAGACATTAAAGTTAGAATAATTCATGATAAGCTGATCTTACAAGACTTGTCCTTTTAGGGGAAATCCTCTCAAAGTATTTGGAGAGTTCTGACATCAGTCACAGCCATGCAGCTCACGTACACTGTCGCCTCAAACATCTAGATCTTCTTGGAAATACCAGAACACTACATCAAACGTATAGGTCGTAAACGCTCCATTTTATTGATCTAAGAGTGCCTAGATTGATCCCCGGAAAGGCAAATAAATGTTTACTGTTAAATTATGTTAAATCTCTTTATCTAGTCTGACCTTTGTGTTTGGCATAGAGTTAAGTTAGAGTGAGTTTATAGCCCGGGGAGATTAAAGTTCAAATCCCGGTGGGCAGTATTGAGGGATCTTTTCTATAGTGGTTTTCCACTATTCCTTAAGGCAAGAGAGTCTATTCTTCTTCTAAATTGAATCTTCCTTATCCATAACACAATAGCGTGATTAGTACTTATGCGTATTGACCTAAAGGGTAGTAAAATGTGACGCTGAGAATAATATATATATAAATTATACATACATTTGAAAAAACACAGGATAAGGCAGATTTTTTAAAGAAGGGTTAACCTTTACTTAGGCTGACATTAGATAGGAATTTTTAAACAAAATCTCTTGAGAATTAATAAAAAATACCTACAACTTATGGTTTAATAAAAATAATTTTATAAATATAATTTAAGTTATGTTTAATATCGAGTATATAATGTTAATTTGATTTCATTTAGAATTTTATTTAAACTAGATTTNAAATTGAATCATTAAAAAAAATCACTTAGCTACCACCAAATTCTTCTTGCAACACATTCATTTTAATAAATCTATGTTCGAGAACATTTTCTAGTGTGATGCAGCCAAGCTAGTAGGTAATCTTTATCTCTTCACACCATAGCCAATGAGGAGGCTGGAAAAAAAGGGGCAAGAGTTTTCGTTCATATTTAGTTTAATAACAGTGGGTACTTCAAGACTATAACATAACGTACGGTGATTCCCTCACAGTACAGTCAACGCGTTACCATCCCTGGACTATTTTAAAGAACTTCTTGGGGCAGACCGATTATATACAAAGGTTCAGCTTGGCCTGGAGCCCCTTTCCTTCCCCTTAAATACACCTACCATTCTTTCTTTTACTTTTTCTTCTTCCAACCCAAACTGAGCGATTCAGTAATCGCTTCTATACTCTCCCCTCCTCCCTGCCCTTAGCGGCTATCAACTTCCTGAGCCGTTCACTAATTTTATCTTTCTCTCTAATCTTTCCCTATCTCTCTCTTTCCTATTTCTTTCATTCTCTTTACCAAAACTAAACTTTCTGTAGAATGAGTGTCAAAGCAATACTGTTTATACTATTTTCAGATTGACCCTGAGATGCATTTAAGAACGATATGATATTCAAATAATTTGCCTTCCTTAATTACGTTGTATATCTTAAGACTAATCTATATGATGGATATGTGTTCATCTCGCGTGCATATAGAATTATATTATAAGTATTATAAAATAATATTTGTTAATTTTATCAATGAGGGTAGGATCAAGAACATAGTATCATACACGGGTGTACATGCTACCATTTAGTGAATTCATACTTGTTATATCTTGTCTGACCTCGTTACGAAGCGTTAAGGCTCTGTATTATTCATTGACTAAGATTATACCAGTAAGACCGATTTCATCCACACATTCAAGCACGATGATTTTAGGTTCATCCTCGTCGAGGTCACAATACTCTTGCACTTTATGTAGGTTTGTTATTTTTTAAATTTGGATAAACAATTTCCTCGATCGTGCTAGGTGCACTTCACACGGTCCAAAGCCTCGAACAACGCATCCTCTTCCATCTTGTCTAACCCGGGCTACCTGCGGAGGACCTCAGGACCATCTCCTTCCTTCAGCCTGTAGGTATGGCAGGTATCGGAGCAGCCTTCAATACACTGGCTCGTCTATCACATGCCAGGACTAAGGAAACCTAGTCAGTGCGTATTTTCATAGCTAGTCTCTGAATAACCACACTTGTCCTCTGTGATGAAGTACTTTAAGCTCCTATTGGTAATAAATCTCGGACAGACATGTCCTTCAACCGGCAACCAACTGTCTGAGCATATTGAAATATAAGAAACTTCCTCTCTGCACTCTCCTTTGTACGATTTCCGAGATAAATGAAGAGGAGGGGAATTTAACAGACGCGTGGTTACCC
>CABFOV010003430.1:8661-29655 GCA_902141375.1 Timema poppense | reverse complement strand
TCCCCAAATCCGAAAAATTTGTTTTTGAATTGCCGTCTGTCTGCCTGTACCTCCGACTGGTGCTTAAAGTGTTTTACCGATCGGGCTAAAACTTGAGATCTAGAGTTTTCATAGGGTTGCCCTGAGGTGTTTTAGTAAAAGAATAACCAACCCTAAAACTAAGGGTACTTTACTGAAGGGATAAAAAAGATATAAAGCCAATTTTCTCAAAATCGACTTAACGATTTTGATTATATTTCATTTCTAAACATTTCTAAATATTTAAAAAGAATGGATACCCTAAATATTTCGGCAAAATTACTTTAAGGGCTGATGAGTAAGTTATAATCTTTTATCATATATTCGAAACTATTTGAGATATGAAATTACTGATCATTGCAAATATGTAGATCTATTTATAATACAAATATTTTATTTGAAACATATTTTTATAAAACAAATTACTTTCAAGCTATACGCAAATATATATAAATATTTTAACCTTTTGAACACAACAGGTAAAATATTGCGACCGTAAAATAAAATCTAGCCTGAAATGTTGATGTATGTCAACGTCTCAAGACTCCCCAAACCCTAAAAAGGTTTTTTTTGCCATGCCTTCTGTCTGTGTGTCTATTTAAACTTAAAATTAAGAGTAGTTTATTAAAGGAAGAAAAGAGAAAAGAGAGATTTTATCAAAATTGGCTCTAACGTTTTTGATTAAAATTCGTATCTAGGGGTTGATTAAGTTTATAAATAAACTGTCTATTTTCATTTTCCCATGAATATTAATTTTAAGGTACGTTACAGAAGCTAAAATTTCCGTTTATCTGGAACTATTTGAGATACTTAATAACATATCTATTCAAAAGTGTAGTACTATTAAAAATAAAATACTTTTATATGAAATATATTTGTATAAAAGCAACAGTTTCTGAGATATTGGCAAATATATTAATACAATTTTCTGAGCTTTAGTTGTAAAGAGATACTACTTAAGTTTTAACGCAATAGTTCTCCAATGCTATTGAGTAATTAAATATAAGTCTCTCAAATGTTTGTTATTTTTCCTTAAACCTCTTAAGAGATATGCTTGTACAACAATGATATATATCCAATTTAGACTCAATATTCAATGTTTACATTTTTTATTGATCAACATTTATAAATTAGGAATTTAATAGCAATGCGATGGCATGAAGATTTGTAACACCTAATAAAATATCAAACATTTCAACAGGAAGTTTACATTTTAATACAAAATGTTGACACCTATCGACCAAATATTGATATTTTTTTTTATCGTTCCGGACATACAAATAAGGATATTAATTCTTGAAAATAAAATTATTAAATTTAAAACCGGGACTCAACATTTTTTTTCTCACATAAGTATAGTGCAATTTATGCTTGAGTTTGCTAGTGTATATTATTTCGTTTCACATATATTACGAGTTTTGAGTATATATCTCCATTTTTAAACAATAGGCAAGAAAGTCCGTGGGGGGTTTCGTACCATCTATTCTAAACGTAAAAATGTACTGGTTTAATTGTTTCAGCAGTCAAGATATTCCTCACTTTTGAGGTGGACATTAACTTGTATTGGGGCAAAGAGGAGTTTGTAATCTGCTCCACACTGATAATGAAGGCAGGGTAGTAGATATTTTTCTTACCTATCGATAACTGTGCGCGTTTTTTAAAGATGACTTGTAGCTGCCTCAACCTTATTAATTTAATTTAGTTCAAGAATAAAGAAGGTTTATAAAAATGTCCTTATTTTTTGATTGTTAACTGAACTCGTTTTATTCTGATGCTTTAACAATGTTGTGAAAACTAATGAGAAAATACAAATATACCTTTCTACCTGTCAACATACTGATTTACCATGCACTCATCGAGACAACACACTCTCAATGAAGTTGGGAAACTCACTAAAATGGAGTAAATAATGAGGTGTGGATCGACTAGCCATGTATCTTTAGTATTTGGCACGCGATTTTATCATGCTTTAAAATTGATTGTTGGACGTTTGCGACACAGAACGTACAACAATTAAGCATGATGTTTGTTCCTCAAGGGCGCTATCTCCAAAAGGGATAAATAAATATCTCAACTTTGTGGTAGCTACAGAATATATCATGGTTAATATGGTGGGAATATTGTGTGGGATTCTACACGATTGGGTGGGAATATGCTCCTTCTAGAACTGGTCTAGTTAGTGATGCAACTGGTAAAGGGAGTATGAAAGAGGGGGAGAAACCGCCATTTTGACTAAGCATGGTGGAAGGGAATGGGATGGGTGGGAATATTCTCCTTCTAGAACTGGTCTAGCTAGTGATGCTACTGGTAAAGGGAGTAGGAAAGAGGGGGGGAAACCGTCCTTTTGACTAAGCGTGGTGGGGACCACCGAACTTTATACCAGGCTGTGAAATTCCCACTGTATTTAAACTACACAATAAAGAAATTCGCTCCTTTTTTTCCCAGCTCCTCATTGACTATGTTGTGAAGGGATCAAAACATACCTACTCATATTGTTACGTAATAAAGTAGCATTGAACCTTTTAACACCTCTTCTCGCTATGCCTCATTAGCTTGCCAATACACCTTACAATGCTGCCTGAACAAGTCTGACTGAATAAAAGGATATACCTTTATCAATAGTTCAGTGGAAGTAATTATAATTTATTGTTATCAACTGTAGACACAGTGTACAAAAGGGAATATTTTTAATAATATAAAATGAAACGTTTTTAAAACGCGAGTTTTCTTTTTACATAAATATATTCAAAGACATTTTCTTGGTTGCAAAATAAAAATAAGAAAAAACTTTAATGTATCTCATTAAACAGACAAGTGTAAAGTAGATAGTGTATTTCAAATATCCTTGGTCTTGCACATTTATAAATTTACTAAAAAGATTGTTCAGCCAAATTTACGCATGGAAAGTTTATGTTGTTTAGATAGTCTAATTAATCCCATATTTTAGTTAAAGTGAAGTTGAAAATTAAACCAACCAAACTAATATATTACATTCATTTATGACCTTAAATAATGTATTAAAATGTATACATATAATAAAACTCTTAATCAGTATGTTATATCCTGTTTGTTTCAAGTAAATTTAAAAAAATATTCCTTCTGTTTGTTTACAGTAGACTTAAGGGTATTCATCTAATATTGATGGGATTTATTCTGTTGTACTCCTCATATTTAAGAAAACAAAATAAGTTATTTACTATCCCGCAATCTCATCAGCGAGTTAAGTAGTGTCGAAACAATCTACTGTTATTCCGGTTACATCTGTGTTTTTAATTTCTAACAATTCAAATAAATTAACTTTTAATGTATAATATGCTTTGTAAATTTCCATGGCTACGAGGGGTTCGGAAATATCAACAACCCTATTATACCATCCTTAACAACGCAGTTCACTGTTCATAATTAAAACAACAAAGATTTATAATGAAAGATAGTGATTAAAGTTTAATGGTAAATAATGCATATGGCTTTTATTGTTTATAGCAACAATGTTTCCACATCAGAGATACACTTTGAGCGTGCTTGCATCTTTGTCTTAAATTTATATGTTTTCAGTCATTTTATGCTGTTTCCGAGGAATTAAATTGATTTGGTTTTGTTTCTTGGTACTAAATCAACAGCACAATATTATTTGTTGTGATAGTGTGACGTTATTTGCCACCCTACCTTGTATTTCCCTGTGTTTTCTACTTTTTGTGAACAATTTACAATTTATTTTCGCGTTAAATTAAGCTCTTCAAAGTTCATTCGCTGGATCGCCGGCCTTACTAATAACACTATTTACATCCACTATATAAAATAAAAGGACGGAAGGAACAACGTAAAGCATTATTTTAAATAATCTAAATAAGGAATTTTGATTTAAGGAAGAACACTTACCTTTTATTAAACATATTAATTATCCTTTTAAGAATTGTGTTTGACTCTTGTATTCATTTTCAACGTCGACCATGTTTGTTTTTAACGCATGCGCAGTTCTATCAAACAAGTGAGTAGCGAGTCTCGTGATTGTGAAAGAAGAAAAGAAAAAAACGAGCGTGATTTTTAATTTTGACAGAAGAAAATAAACATTTAATTCTTTATAAAACTTTGTTCACATTCATTTGGATATATTTCAATATTTATACTAAACTTGCATTGCATTTGATTTTCTCCCTAGTCCATAACCAACAATTTATTTTCGTTTTTTATATATATTAGTTTTTTCTTTGGACTTGGAAGTATGAATAGAACATTTTTAAATTTGATTATTGGAAGATTTTCGAGAGGAGTCGAGGTCTTCTTCCTCGGTGTTGGTCCAACATGGAGCCAAATCTGTGGAGCTCCTAATTCAAATTAAAGTACAAATAGCTGAAATTGAAAGCTAATTGTGAGTGCAAGAACTAGACTATTTATTTTCGTTTAAATTGTGGAAGAATTTGAATTACCAAAGTGAAACAAATTTATGAAGATGGTGTTTCAATATGGACTAATTATTTATGGGTGAGGTCAAACCAACTCTTCAACATTAAATTATTAATATCATTTTTCTTTCTTTCTCCTATAAAAATCAGAACTCATTTACTTTCAGAAAGACAGACAAATGCAGAGACTTAACTAACATTGTATTTTATGTCTAATTATTAATTTTATTGATTGTATATTTTTTTACTCTTCTTTTTGGTTTCAATAATACTGTTTTTAACTTTGTTAAATTAGAATTATAACTAACCGGAATTCCATAGGTAGGATTGGGATGAGGTAAAAAGGCAAACAATAATAAATCCACAAAAGCGCCAACAATTGTTATTTTATACATTTATTTTTATTTGTAGCCTAAATTACATTTTATCTCAACAATCCATTTTTATCTAAATTGTTGAGTTTTTTTTTTAGTTTTAAGTTTACCCAGTGGTCTCGAGTTTGAGAGTCGTCGTGCCACTGACTGAAAGAGCGGAGGTAAAATTATTATTTTCTTTTAATTATTTTTTTCATTAAAATAGGGTGCTTACTATAATTTTCTTCTTTCAATTTACTTAATTTTTTCTTAGATAGTAAACATATACATATAATTAACCTCCAAAGTTTGTATGTGCATTCACATTTTTAGGCGTTTTTCCTTTTTTCTAAGTCTTGTTGTAGTCCTTATTTTTTCAGGTAGCCACGGTAGTTATATATTATCACACTATCTTATCAACGAGGGAAGAAGTGTAGAGAAAACTTGGTTTGAGCAGTGGACATTCGTTGCAGCTGGTTATGTAGGCAATGGGGCAAGTGACCTGAGCTGGGGTGTTGAAGGGGAGTCCAGGTTTAATCGTGAATCTCTGTACGTACACCAAACACTAATCTCGAATAAGTTTAAATATTATTCTCCAATACATGAAGTTGTTGAATGTGTTGTTTTGCTTAATGCGAGTGGCTACACGATAGTTTGTTAAATAAATAAAGTATCTTAGTTCATTTTGCTCTGGCAGTAAACAAATAATATGTACTATTATTAATAAACTGCTTATCGTCATCATTATTCTTAAATATGCTTACTCATCGGCATCAACATAATAATAATAACAATTATTACTATTATTATTATTATCAATATCAATTTTATTAATATTATTTATTTATTTATTATTATTATTATCAATATCAATTTTATTACTATTATTTATTTATTATTATTATTTAGCACCGCGTCTTACTACCCGTTCTGGTTATACGCTTTTAAGTACTAATTACGCTAATGGATTAGGAGTTAGGCAGGTTGAATTAGAGGAAGTGAACCCGCATTTGCGTGGAGGGAGAGTGGAAAACCATTTAGGAACCCCCCCTCCCCCCAGTTCTGAACCTCGATCTCCCCGTCCTCAGCAGTCGAGCTCAACACGACAAGTGCGTTAGCCAACTACGCCACCGAGGCGGGTTATTTCTTTTATTAGGCTATTAGTTGAATAGTTTATTAGCAGGCCCGGATTTTAATATATATATATGGCACAACGTTTCACTTACTACCCGTTCAGATTTTACGCTTATACACTAATTACGCTGATGGTTTTAGGGTTTAAGAAGGCTATATTAAGAGGATGTGTACATACATTTGAATGGAGGGAGAGTGAAATCACATTCTGGAAAAATCTTCAGCAGGCCTGACGGAGATTTGAACCTCGATATTCTCGTCATCAGCAGTCTAATCTATTGCGAGAGTAGAATCTTAGACCATGCGGCCACTCAAGTGGTTGATGACATGTCCTCACGGCACAGGTTATATCTGCCCCAGACGTCCTGGGTTAAAATCATGACCTGGTTGGTATGTGACCTTATCTTACTTTATTTTCTTTCTTTAGTCACAAATCGATGCTATTCTACTCTCTTTGGCGCCAGGTATCTACGATTCTACCAACGTTACTGTGCGGGTATAATAGTGATCATTAATTTATGAATATTAGACTTACTAATCTGTTGATTTATTGACAAATACTCGTGGTTAATATATTGAGAATCACTATTTCTCTATAATATATATATCATATAATGATTTATGCCAAGAGGAGGGGAGGTTTCAGGGGTTCAAACCCCCTCCCCGAAATATTACGAACAAAATATGTATGGCTTTATTTATAGTTCAAACGATATCAAGATACAAGTACAAATTAGTTGGATGTGTTACCATAAAAAGCACTTCAGAGAGCGTCTAAAGGTGTTTAATTGTTTTTTCTAGCCTTTAGCATTAATGGGGCTATATTGTCATAAAATAACACTTCATATAGCTTCTAGGTATGTTTAATATTTATAACTTTTCCTAGCCTTCGGCAGGTATGGCGTTCTGTTGACATAAAATAACGCTTCAGATAGCTTCTAGAGGTGTTTAATATTTAGGATTTTTCCTAACCTTCTGCAGTTAGGAGGTTGTGTTGACATAAAAAACACTCCAGATAGCTTCTAAAACTGTTTATCATTTAGAATTAGTCTCTATCTTTCCGCAATTGGGGGATGTGCCCACCAACCCCACCAACCCCCAAATTTTTTGTTTGCTACGGCCTTGATTTATGCTAAAACCTAGTGGAAGTGATCTCATCTGCGTACCGTTTGACCACTTACTGTAAATTCTGGTTGATGTATTGACCACGACTGTTCCTCTGAAATAATCGTAATGTCCTCTGCTACCCTCACAGCCCCAAAGGATGATCCACCCCGTATGGTCCATTTCCCTTGCTAAACAGAACTCGGTCAAGGTCATTTTCACAATCTTGTAAACTGCACAGAGTAGGGGAAATCTTGTAAGAATATACTGCTATCCACTACTAGTTCTTATGTCAGATTGTAAATATTATATATATATATATATGTATTTCTACACTGGTTTGAGAAATTTAGAAAAAGTTAAAATTAGTATGTTTTTGAAACTCTGCTCCAATTATGAAAAAATTAACATTAGTTTTGCTACGTTCAAATTTTTTACTTTAATAATAGACCTACACATTGGCAATGATAAGTAATTTCATATCTCAAAGAGTTACAGGGATACGATAACCACAACCAGGGAACAATTAACAGAATTTATGAGCTCATGAGCATCGTCTGAGATGCATAAACATTTAAAAAAATAAATATATATGTTTATAAAGCCAATACTTTTCAATCTTTACGCAAATATATGTAATTTTTAACTTTTCTAACACTAAAGGTAAATTATAGCGGCCGCTAAAAAAATATAACCCGAGATGTTGATGGATGTTGATTTTCATGACCCCCCAAACCATAAAAAGTGTTTTTTGCAATTCCCTCTGTCTATGTGTCTGTATAACCTTAAAAATAAGTGTAGTTTTCTAAAGGGCGAAAAGAGTAAAATCGGCTGTAATGATTTTGATTAAAATTTGTATTTAGGTGTTGAATAAAATTATACACAAAACGGTCACTATCATTTACCATAAAAATTACTTTTAGGTTACTTTACAGAAGCGGATATGTCCATATCTCTGATACTATTTGAGATACTAAATAACTTGTCATTGCAAAGTTGTAGTACTATTAAAAATAAAAAAAACTTTTATAAGATTTTTTTAAACTTTTTCACGCAATATGATGAACCTAGAGACTTAAATCACGTGATATCTGGTTTGTGAGGTTTAAAAGGTTTTCTGAATAACTATACTCTGAATTAAATAAATAACAAAAATAAATTACTGCATCAAAAATTATAATTAGAAAATCCAGTATTTATTGGTTTGATAAAATCAAATATTAGGATTATTTTACCTACATTGATGGTCAATATAGGTCTAACGCGTATTTTTAGTGTTTGACGAGGAGATCGGGGTTCGAATGCTGTCGGGATGTATTAAGATGTTTTTTCCCACAATAGTTTTCTCACAAATTATTTTCCCTCTCTGCTATCACGTAAACGTGGACCTTTCTCAATATCCTACAACCTTACCCCTATTATATTTGTGTGGATATGTAAAACATGGTGCACAAAAAACAGCTTACTTTAAGTCCCATGGCCTCGTTACGTGCAACCCTCTCGCCCCTTTGTGAGCCCCGCTCCACCACCTGCATCTCGAGCAAGGGTGGATGTGCTTGGTTATAGTACCTTTGTACCCTCAGTCACGAGAATGGGAAACTGAACTCTGAAACATTACATTAGAATAACTCCACCTGAATATGGAGCAGAATTATAATCGAAAGATTAGATTTAAAACCCTTCTCCAGCGTTATCCCGTAAATTTATGGCCGTTTCGCCCACTATTACCTCACGATGAATATTTTACTCGACCCAATACAAGAAGCTTAGGGGCTTCCCCACGAATTTTCATTACTTCAATTTAAACTCTCCCTCTACGAGTTTTCTCTTCTTGACCATTCTACCCCCCCCCACCCCCCCATTCCTTTCTCGGTGTTAATTAACCCCACCTCGTTTTACAGTCCACAGCTAGTTGGTAGAACTTGTTGAGATTTTCAACCCCCCTGCTCGTAACAGTTAATTTAACTCTTCACTTCACCCCTGTTTAATTTAAAATCTCTTTGTTTTATACAGATTAAAATAAGAAATTCTGTACAGTTTACTTTGTCAGGGCTCGGGCCCATTTTAACTTTTAAACATATCTGTAACTTTACAGTAATCATTTTTTTAAATTTCTCTTATAGAGAAAGCATTGTAGTTAAGCATTTTTTGACTTTGAGAATTTATTGTATCTCGCCATTTAAAATGGTCCTGGACTCTTTGGAGTATTTCTTATACATGCTTGACAAATTTAAATCTAATACCACAGAAAGAAGTAGTTTAAAAAAATTGGAACTTATATGATACCCCATTTCACAAACCTCCACTTATCAATTTCAAATATCTAAGATTTGTGGGGTATTTGGAGTAATCCCACTATATTCGTGGCATTTTTAAATTTCGATGTCTGTCATAAGTATACATAGGTTTGGGGGTGAATGAGAAATAAATTAACAATTAGCAATTCATGTGTATTTTATGATCTAAGATTTCAAATCATTTTGGTTTGGATTTATAGCGCCAACATAAATGCATACAAACAAACAAATACACATCATATATTGTTACTATTATGAAGATTAATTATTGGTTCCCATTGTCGGACTTTCCATAGTTAACGATTTAAGAACTATGGACATGATAATATTAGTGTTCTATTACCACAATTATTTTTTAATACACCTGTATTGTATAGTATAATTTTTACTAGGAACCATTAAGATTTGATACCATGAAAATGTAGCAAGCAATTTTTTTAAAGGTATCTTGAAAGAAAATGGGGAATATAATTTGTAATTAGACTATATGTTAAAAGAACGTTCAAGTTATAGCCAAGTGAAATTTCAGCAGAACAATCATTCAAATGGTTTTAGCATAATTGATCGACAAACAAACAGAGATACAACATTTCATTTTTGTATAGTTAGTAGGATAAAAACAAAAAACTGAGGTCCACGTCTGCTATTTTCTCTGAATATTTGTACAAAGTTTAAAATGTGTGTGGTACCTCATTTAGCAAACTTCCGTACTGGTAATCAAGCAGGCTCACAATGAGTCTAGCAACAAACACTGGGGTTACCCAAAAACTTTGGTTAATATCAGATTTCCGCCCTCTATGTTTTGGTTTCTCTAGCAACATGATTAAGTAGAGTTCAGTTGCCATAGAAATGGTGGTAATCGACAGCTAGCAGAAAATTATAAATGGGTAATAGAAAAATATGGTTAAAACAAATTGTTTGTTAGAAAAGCTTTGATTGCCAAGAGTAACAACAAATCAACATATTATAGTGTTGCAGATCATATCATTTGGCGAATTGATACATGAGAATAGATTTGGTAACTTATGCTAGCCGTTACTTAGCCAAACTCCTGCCGTAGTTGGGGTATAGTCACAATGTCTAGTGTGTCAGGTTCACTGTGGCTGTAAGAATAGTCTGAGGTACACACCCTAAAGATTTCCCTGACTGCTTATTTAAAGTTTAAATTTTCTAGGTTAATTAGGTTTAGAGATGCATTTCCCTTTTATCACGCAAATTAATCACTTAAGATTCATAAAAAACATAATTAGTTGTAGTAAGGAATAACATATATTCTAATTGATAGAAATAGAAATTAATTGAAAGAGCAAAGGTAATAAAAAAAAAAATTAAGTTGTGAAATAAATTATGAAGATAATATATTTGAGTTTACTTGTCATAAAAGTATATGGTTTAAATAAAGGATTGTGATAAAATAAATTTTGAATAAAAATTAAAATATAATACTAGACATTATACACACACATTAAAAATGTGAGTCAGAGCAACACATACATAACCAGAACCAAACATATTAAATAAATGTATAGAAAGAAATTAGTCAAGCTTATAATAAAGTGTATAGTATTGATAAAATACAATAAAGTTAATTACAATGAAGTTAAAGAGTTTGAGAAATGATGCCTATTCTTTTATGAAAACTTGTAATTTACTTGTTCTTGTATTTCAAGAAATTTATGATATCACAATTCAATTACTACAAAATATTAAAGAGACATGTGTCCAAAAGATATAAGGTATTAGAGGAACAATATAATATGGTGTCAAAAGATATATATAGTTTAATTAACAAATGTGTGATCATAAAGATATAAAGAGGTTAATAAACGTTGAAATCTATTCTTATCGGAGAGGTTTAATGCCCTTGTTCCTTTTTTTAATTCTGGAGTGAGATTGTCACGATATGTTTCGGCGCTGCAATGGCACCATCCTCAGGTGTAAAAAAGAATCCTGAAATGAGTTCCTAATACGACGAATCGAATATAACTAAGTTCTAGAGTACCAATGTTTTTCTCAAGTCTCTTGGATTGTTGAGGGTATGGGCTATTTCCATTATTCAAATAACTAAGAGAACATTCTACCTTCCTAGTCAAAACACAACTCCGTATTTAAATTAGAATATATCGCTTCTCATAAACAGTTTATTAAACAGTAAAAGCACATATCTGTGTGGGTGAACATTAGAATAGACTATAGAGCAAAGATAACGAGATAGATAAGGGAAGATAAATGTTTGATTCTATACCTTTATCTATTCTGATTTATACGGACATATTTAAGGATTCCTATTACAATATATTATGGATGTTAATCTTAGTAATGAACAGAAACTCGATCTCAAAACTCTTAAAAATCCATTCGGTAAACTTGTAGATTTTCTTGTTAAGAATATGAAAGGGTTATAAAAGGAGACATAACTAAATAAGGATCAGGTCAGCAAAGCTTACAAAGACCTGACTTCCCTAGCACTACATTTGAAGAGACCAGAGGAGTATATCGCTTCACAGTAGTTGATATAAAACTACTTGCAAGAAATGACCACAAGAGAGCCTCTCTGTGTATATCGATAATATGGATGGTGATTTTTATTATGACGCGCAAGGTGTTCCCATACACAATATTAGCAACTGAATTAAGTTTAGGATAAAATATCTAAATCTATGAATACCCCAATTATTTTGGTTGGAAGAACGGAAGATAAATTTCAAACATATTTATTAACGGCTAACATTGAAATCATTTAAATAAAATAACTATATTATTTTATGGGTATTGATAATATCTATCAAAATAAACAGCTGCAGATAACATAACTTGATATACAAATCTATTAAAATGGGTTTAGTAAGTTTAGTAACTTACTTCTACTCTTCTACTCTTCTTCTACCAAAATCGTACTAGAGTCTATAGACTCACACTAAAGGAGATTCCATATACATTTACTTGTATTCAAAACTTATCAGTAGGGAGAGGAGATATTTCTTAAAGTCCTTAACGAATGAACATAGCTATGAAATTAAAATAGCAATGGTCGTTTCCACAATGGATATACTCTTAAAGAAAGTTGTATATTTATCAAACCTCAACTCTATCAGTGGAATGCCTTTCAGGTTGGAAGAAGGTGTCTCCATATATCTCATGTTGGATGTATTTTCCAAGTTTCCATTATTGTTGAAAGTGTATCTGTGTATTTCGTACGTCTAGATATAATGATAGGTCCCTTTATCGAGAGAAACAATAAAAACCTGCAACATATCATAGAAAGTTACGGATGATATGATGATAATTAGTAAGAATATTAAACGAACGTATAAACAGATACGCGATGCATGATATGGTTCTTATATCATCACTATATAAATCTTTAAGCCTATCAGAGAACCTTTTTAACAAGATGGTGAATATGAACGCGTTAGATTAACCGGATTATGAGTATGGGGAGGAATACCCACCTGAGATGAAGCATAATAAACAAAACATTTATTGGAATCCTATCTTTATACATTTCAAGCTCACTCAGAAAGCGTTTATAGTGTACGTTACAATGTTAATATTACCAAGCTCTGGAATACACATATTATGTTTGTTGAGAGTGATGGGCCAGTAGTTATGTATAATACGGGCGTGCCTTATAGCAAGAAGTGATCCTATGAATTACACCAAGTAGGACCTTGACATGTATAACCTATGCTCATGGAAACCAACACGCAACGATTCAGGGACGAAGCTTACTGTTATTTATATGTCCTATAATTATTGAGCAGGATGGATTTAAGGGAATAGGTTTGAATAGAGGAGGATATATCAATTTTACCTTATGGGATTATCATAATAAAATGGTCAACCTATTACGACTCTAGCACGCATGAGCTAGCGTGGGCTCTTTCTACTTAAGACAATGAGATCGTTTCAATCATCTAGGAAATAAGCCAGCCTGGAAACATCGGATAAAATTATGTATTATATGTTTAATTTTGAGATAATTAACTACCAGTTTTTTTGGAAAAGGTAATTTCACATACGTTCTAGTGTTCCTTTACATACCACAATTGTCATGGAACCAACGGCTTTATTTGCCTCTTAGCAAAGTTCCATTACGGATTCTTATCTCTCAGGTAAATTCCCTCTACCCCAGTTGGGTTAGAACCCACCAACTTTGGGTCATATTATTATAATATCTAAATCTATCCCGTAGTCATGTGTATCAAGTTTGAGATTGCACGTGAATTTAATCATCATGCATGAAGTATTTTTGCAAAAAATACAAGTCAATGTACGAGTATTGAACAAGTTAGATTATATCTTATTCTTTATCGAACAAGAAATACACGTACCATCTCACTGTTATTGGCATGCATTTCAAATGAACTTGGGCAATACCCATCAAGGCTGAGATGGAAAGTACGTATCCGCAGTTAAGGTGCATATCCTTCGTCGGATGACCGCAAAATAGATCCCTTTCCATATGTCTTCTGCAGAGGGATAATGACTCAGAGTCTTACAACGTCGAGTTCAAATATCACATGGCAAAAATAGGATCAATAATTTTCAATGGACAGAAATGTCAAGGCCAATGGTATAACACGATTAAATCAGGTGACTAAGACATTATGTGGACGAGATTAACAGCTTAAGGATCATATCAACGTATCAATACGGTTGATTCTTTTGTCGATGAGTTGAATCAAACACTACTATTGTCAATCAAGATAAGATAATTCTACCTTCAGGATGACAGACCTTTACATACCATCTATTACATCCCAAAGCGATCAATCCGTCATTTAAAAGGTTTATAGTCATTGGTATAATAATTCGTATTAGTAATTATAAGCATGTTTGGCAAAGAGGTATACTGAAACCTTGTCTGGGGAACCATTCAATATATGAGAAGTAAACCTACCATGGGAGGATTCTACGTCAATTAGTTCGAGAATACGTCACATCAGGACGCGAGTCTCGATGAGAAGAACTTCAGACGTACCGGAGATAGAGTGTAAGTCGAATTGTTAGGGTTTGACTCGCCAAACAATGTGTGGATCAATGTGACAAACATTGTCTAGCGAGGGATAACCACGCGTCTGTTAATTTACACTCCTCATCATTTATCTCGGAAATCGTACAAAGGTGAGTGCAGAGAGGGAGTTTCATATATTTTAATATGCTCAGACAGTTGGTTGCCGGTTGAAGGACATGTATGTCCGAGATTTATTACCAATAGGAGCTTAAAGTACTTCATCACAGAGGACAAGTATGGTTATTCAGAGACTAGCTATGAAAATACGCACTGACTAGGTTTCCTTAGTCCTGGCATGTGATAGACGAGCCAGTGCATTGAAGGCTGCTCCGATACCTGCCATACCTACAGGCTGAAGGAAGGAGATGGTCCTGAGGTCCTCCGCAGGTAGCCCGGGCTAAACAAGATGGAAGAGGATGCGTTGTTCGAGGCTTTGGACCGTGTGAAGTGCACCTAACACGATCGAGGAAATTGTATATCCAAAGTTAATAAATAACAAACCTACATCAAGTGTAGTTTAAAAGGAGGGCAAGAATATTGTGATTGCAACGAGGATGAACTTAAAATCATCGTGCTTGCATGTGTGGATGAAATCGGTCTTACTGGTATAATCTTAGGTAATGAATAATACAGAGGCTTAACGCTTCGTAACGAGGTCAGACAAGATATAACAAGTATTAGTATAGTGTCTAGCAAAATACCAACTAAATTAAAAATAAAAAGACTAGAGAAAAATAAAATTGTCCAGTTGCGAAATAAGTTAATTCTTGTCATTGAAAATGAATCGGATCAAAATGAAAGAACTGCTACAGTGTCTTCACGTGAATCTAACTCCTTTCAATGCCTGTTGGAGAAACTGCTTCAGCTTATGAGAATGTGATATGTGTGTTCTCCCCTGAAAAGTTCACAGATTCCAAGCCTGGGGAAATTTGGTTTGAGAGTGTTATATGTAGTGACTGGGCACATGTAGCCTGTTCTGTATGTGATAAAGATTGTTATGTGTGCGACTTTTGTTCCTAAATTTCTACAGATCAACTCAAGGCTTTAAGTTTGTTATTTGAATTTTCCACGCCATTTTAATTTTTGTTTGTATAAATTTGTATACGCAAACAAGAGCATTTGTTTCTAAAAGAACAATTGTTTTTAAAAGAAGACCATGGAGAACTTTCACTTTGTTAAAAAACAAAAATATTTTTTGTACATATTTTCATCATATTTATCTCTGAATTCATTTTGTTCATAAACATCATTAAAACTTTTCTTTTTGTACAAATTTTTTGCTATTCCCATACTATTACCCAATTTTCTCAAATCTAAATATTGCAATATTGTTGATTTTTTGGTAAGATCTTATGATTTGCTAAATATTTTAGTTTGGTATTTTTCACACACAAAGACGATTAAATAAACCGTTAGCGTCATTACCCCAATTATTACAACCATTATGGTTCATTTTCAGCCCAATAGAAAATACCTTTTCATAATACCAGTTTCTCCTCTACTATTACTATTTATTAAACTTATTCCTTTTACATTTATATATAAATATATACATACAATGGGGTGCATATTTAGGTATGCAGTTATGGAAACTGCTTGTAATAAAATATAGTTTTATTAGGTACAAATGAGGATTGTTTTATTATGTACATATGAGGATCACAATTCAAATACCCCTTGCAATTACATTCAATCTGTTAAGTGCTCAAATAGCTCTCCGTCACCATCCTCACACTCCTGTAGATTGGAAGTCACGCTCAAGTATAGTCTGATACACTCTTCTTTATCTGCATCTATTTCCTGACACACTTCTCTTATTAATTCACACATGTCAGCAACTGCACGTGGTATTCTTGCAAATACCTTATCTTTAACAACACTCCAGAAGAAGAAATCCATAGGAGTTAGCTTAGCAGATCTTAGTGGCCATTCAAGTGACTCTCGTTGACCTATTGTGACATTCTTTGTCAAGTAAGGTACACACAGCTAGGGCACATTGGGCAGTTGCCCCATCTTGCTGAAAGTATTACTCCACATTACCCTGTTGATGTCGTAATTGTGGGATAACAATATTCCTCAGCATGTAAAGATACAAGTGTTGGTTTACAGTTGCATTAAAAAAGTACATGTCCAACGACACCTTTACACGAAAGGCCTGCCCAGTGCCCATACTGTAACCCCAGGTTGATTCAAATGTTCATCAATTGTTGGAGGGGGTTTTCTTTGGAGAAGTAGACACAGTTGTGCCTATTTGTACCTAATAAAACTATACGGTATTAAAAGTGGTTTCCATAACTATATGCCTACTTATGAAAACTCTGTATATATGAGGTCATTAGATACATAACAGGGTTTTGAACCATTGATAGTTCATCCCGGAAATGTGATACATGACCGTTTAAAAGACCACTAAAATATACGAACGATTTTTATATTAGTACGTTAAACAAAAAGTTATTAATGACTTAGTCTGAGGCTCGAGATGGTAGCTTAGAAGAAATACGCCCGCATTAGATCAGAAAGATAAACACTGATAAATAGCATGTGAGAAACAGTCCAGAGTGCATCCAGCCGAGATTTGAACCTTTACCTTTCCATCACAGGCAAGCCAGTCTATTTTGAGCTTAACTTCCTAAGCCGTGTGACCACAGTTCGTGTGGCATTCATAAGTTTTATTTGGATTTTGGAATTTATAAATCAAACTTGGGGGTTGTGTTATATCGACACTAAATATAAAACTAGTTTCAATGTAATTACAATTTTACCTGCATCGGTGGGCATGTGGTCTAAATGTTTGACTCATTATGTTCTGATTTTTCTATGATGGGGATCAGAGGCTTCGAAACATGTCGATGTGTACTGAAGTTGGTATTTTATAAATTATTTACCAGTCTCTTTCCAATAAAACGTGAATACGATTCCTGTAAATGTGCCTTTCTAATCTATACCACATTAGTGTAATTATTAAAATGCATATAGCCCGGATACGCGAATGAAAAAGAAAACGTTTGCTTTACATTTTTGTGTTTACATACCTTGAAAGCTTTGAGGAAACAAAATAGAAGCAATTAACTCATATTTTTGTATTCACAGTGAATATAGGGTAACTGTTCATATATGACACTTCTGCCCGTGATCCAATAGGTCACAAATAGGGTTGGACAATATTTCATGAAAAACCTGGTAAATATTTACATCGAAATACCGAAATTGGATGTGGCGAGATATCGCCTACCTCGATATATTGCCTAGCACGATATATTGCCTACCATGATATATCGCCTACCACGATATATAATTAATAACAATTCATCACGGTGGACGATACATCGTGATAGATCAAAGGTTGAGAAAATGTGGTCAGCGAAAAGTCCTGTAGGGGTCCGCAAAACAAATCTAGATTCTTATGTTATTATTTAGTTCTAATTTACTATCAAATGAAAAATATTTGATATTCACCGTTTGCTTTATATATGTTTTTTTTTACAGGCCTGTCTAAATAAATATAATTTTATTTTATTAATATGAAATGGGCTACGTATAATACTAGAAATGTGTGTATAGGTTCTAAATTTCACCTGCTATGGCGGGGAGCTTAGAGTAGGAGGGAGGGGGGTCATGGTGAATTATCATTAGATCCAAGGGAGCCACCATACGGGAAAGGTTGAAACCACTGTGGTGGACGATGCGTCATGGTACACGATATGTCACGGTGCACGATATGTCGTGGTACACGATATGTCACGGTGCACGATATGTCGTGGTACACGATATGTCACGGTGCAAGATGTATCGTTGTTGATAACGCATCCTGTATCGTGACGCATCGTCGTTCATGATACATCATCTATTATGCTGTGGTGTCTACCACGATATGTAATATGTTTGGTCCAGACCACAATAGTTGTGAAAATAGTTGGTAAAGTTTCAACAAATATTATTTTTAATGCAGCTCGGCTATACATAATCCTTATCAAAGGTGAATTTAACTGCCTACCAATAATGAAATGCCGATACAGATTACAAACATGGTTTGATTTATAGATGGCAATCTTTCTATACCCACGACGATTTTAAGTAACTATAACGAAATATTGCGGTGTCAAAATCTTTAAATCACCCAGACCTGACGCTTAAGGGTGTGATTTTGAAAGAACGGTATCGATACTATACCAATTAAAAGTATCGGAAGTAATATATCGATATCGTACTAGAATCGAAAGATATTTATCAATAATAGTAGGTATTGGTATCTAAATTTTAATCTGGAAAAATGTTTTTTTAAATCTAGTAATAATTATTTCAACTTTTGCATCATAATTGTATTTCATATTTATTTACACATTGTAAATTATAATGATTCATCCCTACAATTCTTATTTTGTCTAGTTTGTGATGACCGTGCTCATGATCAAGGAAGGGGTAGTATGACTGGTCACCACTTGCCCCGTTAGGCATCAGGCTGTATTGATACACAAAGATGAACTAACAGCTATGAGTTATTGCAATGAGCTAGAAGATGTTGAATGCTGGAGTTTCTTCTTGCTGGCCATGTGGAGACTGAGTGAGAAGTGAGACCTAGTGCCATTAGTTCTTCCTCCACAGTGCACCCTAGTAAACATCCTAGCATCAGTGATAATAACTACTGTTGTTTCTTTCGATATCGAAGTGTGAGTACTAATATCAGTAAAAGTATCGAGTAGTAAAATACTAGTATCGAAAGGAAAATATCATTATTAGTAAACTATTATTATTGTTATTATTATTAGCACCGCGTCTTACTACCCGTTCGGGTTATACGCACTTACGCTAATGTGTAATGGTAGGGTGATTGTGATATGAAATGAAGGACCTACAGTTTAACGTGGAATCCGAACCACGGTGGAGGCCTGGCATTCCCCACATTCACAAGATGTCTTGTCAGAGGTGAAGGAAGGGTTTGGTAATCAGATAAATCTATGCCGGGACCGAGGATTGAGCCCCGGACTGCCAGCATAGAAGTCCGAAACCTTACCCCTAGACCGCCAGGTCACCCACTTCATATAACTTCTAGAACTGTTTATCATTTATAAATTTTTCTAGCCTCTGGCAATTGGGGAATGTGCCCATCAAAAAACCACCCCCCATACCCGAAACTAATGGCGGGCTACAGCCCTGCACGCTAAATATTTTTTCCTAAAATTATCTACATATTGGTGCGCAGTCTCATTAATGTTCACTTAACCTTCCCTAGAGAAGGGGTTCGTAGGACGAGACCCTTCAGGAGCGAGAGGGAAACATAAAATAACTACTTCGTAAAAAGCATAAAGACCATACAAAAAAATGAAAGAAAATTGTTGAATAAATACAAATTCACATATAGGGACATTATATAAAAGGACACATTATATACCTGGAAGGTAAAAAAAAAGGCCGTGTAGTGGAGAAGAAGTGAATATAAAGTGTATATTTAACAAATACAACGGTATTCTACTATCAACAACCCCCCACCCCCAACTCAAATAGTTTTTAAAATATATATTTAATGCAAGTAAGGGATTGTTATAGTTTAATTACTGTACAAATAAATCAGCCAGACTCCAAACTGTGAATATACCACTCAAATTAAAGGAAACATATACGTATGTTTACACTAATTGGCCGAGCGAAACCATTTCCTGGTTGAAATCAACCATTTGGCATTTTGTCTGTTCGGGATGTTTGTTCCATTCTTACTGAAAGATGCTAGCATGATTTTAACGAAATTTGGCATGAGCATTCTTTGAAACTAGTTTAAACAACATATATGTATATAATGTGGTGATATGGTTAATCATCCCAAGATGGCGGCTGCCAATAAACTAAGTAATGACTCCTGGAATGATTTGTTTGTTTAACTATGAATATTGTTTATATATGACAAAATTTATCATGTTTGATGATTTATATGATGAATTTTAAAACTTTTATTCAAAAACTAAGGAATATGAAAGTAACAATGAAATTTATCTTAGTATATTGTTACAGAAAAAAATATTATGTATTTTACATCCGTTACGGTAAATAGAATTTTACTTTCATTAAAAGGGGTATTGACATTTTGTTCACCGATTTAACCAAATCCAGTTTATCTACACAAATAATAAAAATAGCAACTGTATCGCTTAATATGACACCAATATGAATGGACGATTTTAAATTTTAGGACACAAATCTATTCTAAATATATTTATTTATTAAACGCTATGTATTTATGAAAATGTTGGAATACTGATTGGACAAAATTGGGGCTAACTATGTTACTAATCAAATACAATGCAATAATTAACTTGGTAATTTTTCTGAAGAGCCCTTCCTACCATGAACGTGTGCAGCGTGGGTTCTTGGGTGCTTTGGGTGTCAGGGCACCCTCCCTTCCCCCAAGTCACCAAAATAAAATATAAAAAATTGAAGCGATCAAGTAACGAAGTACCTAATAATTTTTTTTAAACTGCGTTGATGTATATTCCATGGTTTAATGCCTAGGCCTTAGATCATGTTACTAGGTTGGATGGTGGATGACATTGTAATCTATGGTAGCTTTTCAAAGAATAATTATAATTTGAAAAATAAAACATTGATTCTTTCTTGTTTTTAATTTATTGTGCTTGTTAAAAAAAACTAAAAATATATATTCAGGGGTGAGTGGG
>CABFOV010003429.1:54808-65989 GCA_902141375.1 Timema poppense | reverse complement strand
GAGGTACACTACCATAATAAAGCTGAAGTCATGTATCCTTGCGAAGCTCTAGAGTTGCCAGTGGTACTAATGCCCTTAAGGGTCCTGGATTTGTTCCTCGACATGGCCGAAAATAGTATCTTTGGTGAAATGCGGTGTTACCCTTTCACAGCGATTAATGAACGGTCGGGGACTAGACTTAAGTTAGTCGTGTGCTGATTTAATCATTCGATTCAAAAAAGATTGTTAAATACCTTGAATAAATGAAAGAGTTTGACATGTCTGCTGTACATAACATATGCCCTTTTAATACCTTTTGCTAGACGCAGTAATTGCTCAATAAGTGGGTAACCCGCCTCGGTGGCGTAGTTATAGCGTAGTTATAGCTAACGCGCTAGTCGTGTAGAGCTCGACTGACGAGGAGATCGAGGTTCGAATCTCGGTCAGGTGAACTGGGGGGAGGGGGTTTCCCAAATGGTTTTCCACTCTCCTTCCACGCAAATTCTGGTTCACTTCCTATAAATTCAACCTTTCCAATTCCTAATCAATTAGCGTAATTAGTACTTAAGCGTATAACCCGAACGGATAATAAGACGCGGTGTTAAATAATAATAATAATAATAATAGGTTACAAGCTACAACGCTATTTTTTGGGGGAAATGAGGTTAGTTTCAGGAGAAGTGCACTCGCGCTAGCGTGAAGAGAGGATTAAAAACTTTAATGTAATGTTGAGTATCACAAGTCACACTAGATCCTGCCGGTATTCGGACCCTGACCTCCCTATCGACGGCGGACTTGTGTAATGTCTGTAAAGTAGCGTCCAGACTAGCGATCCGAGCCCATCCTGTTTAACGTTGGATAAATGGATTCGTCGGGATGCTAACAGCAACCCTGTGAATGTCGGTATTTCAACGAACATCAAAGGATGTTACGAGGCTCAGCTCGGCTCAAAACACATTGGAGGACGCTGCGAGCCGAACCGCTTCCCACTTTAAATTACTCTTTATTTCTAATTAACGCTCCGTCACATGCGCTAGAAATATTAGATGAGCAGTTGCGTGCTTTAATTTTTTTTACACCTTGAAATTTTGTTTGATTTTTTTTTTCAATAGATATGTTAAAAATTAACTGCAAATTCGTTTTATAATAGGCCAAGGGAAATGAATAAAAATTAATATAATCCTTAAAAATTAGAAATTATACTAAAAACAATATTTACCGTTACATTATTTATTACTCGCGTGTTGTAAACTGTTGAACGATGGTAATACTTTTTCTTAGAAAGTCTGTTGCACACTTAAAATAAGTTTGATACTGCCTCTGGGGAGAGAAGGGTAGATAAAGAATATACTGTCACCCCGGGTAGATTGTGTGGGTAGATGCGTTAATCTCCTGTTAGACTGGCGTGCTCAAGGTGGGGAGATTGGGGTTCAAATCCCTGTCGGGTCTTTTGAGATAGGTTTTTAATTATCATATACTAATTAATTTTTTTTATATATACACACACTCTGTAAATAGAGACCTTAAACAGGTATTGCAGACTGGTATAAGAATCCTTGGTTGTTAAGAAACTTATATACATGTTATCGCGAGTTTTTCTTCCGCACTTATTGATTCTCTTAAGCACGAACTTTTTTTTTAATATATATTGGCTCAATCAAAATAATTAGATGCTTAATCACTTGGTGACACTCAAGTTAAGTTTTTGTATTGACTATTAATTTATTAAAATGTATGTCAGTGGAGCAAACTATTTCCACTATATTCCTCTCACCTTGAGTACATTTGAGTTTGCCACTATCGTCTGTCCTGTCTTTGTTGGCAGGGTGACCTGGCGGTATAGGGGTAGTGTCAGACTTCTGTGCTGTGGGTCCAGGGCTCAATCCTAGGGCCCGGCACAGATTTATCTGATTGCCATAACCCTTCCTTCACCTCTGACAAGACGTGTATTAATCACAACTTGTGAATGTGTGGAATGCCAGGCCTCCGCCGTGGTTCGGGTCCCACGTTTAACTGTAGGTCCTTTATTTCATCTCACAATAAATCACCCTACCATTACACATTAGCGTAAGTGAGTAAAGACCAAACGGGTAGTAAGACGCGGTGCTAATAATAACAATAATGATAATTCTTTGTTGTAAGGTGTAAATAAATTATGTCGTGGCGGCTAATTTTAATTTTTCCTTGTTCATTGCGTGTCATTCACCGAAGTACATAACTTTATGGAGCAAAATATGGCTCGCGGGAATGCTGAGGTTCGGCTCGCTAGTCCGGACGCAGCTTAATGCAACGCGGCCATCTGTTTTGAGAAATTCGCTTCATTGGTCAAACGTGTCGCTCTTGTGTTGCTATACTGGCCTGCTGATGATTGGGAGATTCGGGGTTCGAATCTCGGTCGGGTCTTCTGAGGGTGGTTATTCATAAATGGTTCTCCACTTTGATTCCACACAAATGTGGTTAGAATACCTCTTAAAGGTTTCCTTTCGCATCCTTACCCTATTAGAATAATGCTCATTCATATGCGCACAGCCCGAACAAATATTAAACGCGGTGATAAAAAAAAAGTGGGGGGGAGGGTATGGCAGCTAAAGGATGAACGAGTCGCATCATGGCCGAACAAGGGAACTACTCAGCACGATGTGTCAGTTTTGTTGATTTGATTGTTTTGGTCCCGTGGCCGCACTGGTCGTTTCCTAGCGCTGCTGCCGTTTTTTTTAACGAGCGATGACTCATCTGGGGTCTGGCAGACGGGCTGGTTTACACCATCCGTTGACCTCCGCTCAGGGCCACTCTTTACACAAGCAAATTACTCCGGTTGATTCACTTGATGGCTCGTCGAATTAATTTATAGCCAAACTACGCTTTGTTATGCTATAAGTTGTCTTTCATCGAGTTTTTATCTTTTATGCGGTAGAGTTTTGTCAGTACTTTCTGGCTGGTGGGCCCATGCTTTTAACTGGTATATCTGTTGAATGTGATACATATAATGAAACAGATCACTTGCGACCATTTGTTTCAAGACAAAATGTCGCATCACTCTTAATAGATGCGAGACGGAAAATTTTCCCTATATCTTTTCCGTAAAATTTTTCAAAACGGAACATTTTCAATTATTATTTCTGTAAAATAATGTCAACTGATTAAATTGATAATAACAATAACAGTAATAATAATAATAATTCGTTATGGTGGTGGTATTAGTGGTAGTAAAGAAACACCTGCTTCTTTGGCCGTACGGTCTAACGCGCTTCTCATGAAATGTACAGGGATGACATGGATATGGGAGTTTCATCCCGGTCGAGTGTACTGCGGAAGGTTTTCCACTCTCTCTCCACGCTAATGTGGGTGCAATTCCTCTAAATTCAACTTTACTCATACCTAACCATTAGCATAATTATTAGTACATAAGCGTATAATCCGAATGGGTAGTAAGATGCGGTGCTAAAAAAAAGTAGTAATGAAACAAATTAATGTGAGGCTTTTTTAGATCCCTTACAATGTTCATAAATCATACTTAAAATTATTTGAATTAAATTAAGTCTGGCTCAACATTTTCTCCCCCTCCTTCCCCCCTTATCCACCATGCTTCCTATTTCCCCCTCCCCCTTCTTATAACCCACTCGTCTCTTAACACACTATATCATTTTGAAGTATAATAGGCTCTACAATTTAACCCCTCCACCACAAATCGTCACTGTAGAAAATGTTTCATTTCAAAATTTCCATCTCTAATTACGTTGCATTTGGTGTAGAGTCGTTTGAGACATTTTGACTCGCAACTAGTTATAATTGTTCGATTTCCCGCCATTCGTAAGTGAACCATCAAAGAGTTGAGTGAAGTGTTAGACGCTTAAGGGAATGCGAGCATTTGGGTGACTATGATGGCGAATGAATAAACAGACATAGGCTTTCTTTTATGGCATTTCACACAGCTTTTTCACGTTTAACCAGAAAAAGAATATTGTGTTCACCCGATAAATAAATAAAAAGAAATATACCTACATTAATAGCTTTGTTGTGGAACTCAGCGTTCAAAATAATTTAAATAATAATATGGCCGGGTATCCACATGGTATTCGGGGCTTGGCGTATGCTCAGTTCAAAATGTATTTAATGTTTTTTCGTGATTGGTCGCAAGCAGTGTGCGGCTCTTCAATGGATGTTTTGGCAGTCGAGACGTCTGCAGCACGTTGAGACACACAGCAACAAAATATCTTGTCGCGAAATAAAATGTTGTATTTGGTGTGTGGCTAGCCTTACATTACATTAAAATGTACTCAAAAGTTTTTCGTTGCGCGTTTAATTCCGAGGGTTGATAACTATGACCACACCCCCATTTCCCAGTGACCAAGATAAACAAACACAAACATTGGTTATTTTACACTACAGTAACTGTAGGGTGGGCAGCCTTAACAAAGTCACTGTATTTATGTACATATGTATTAGGCTGGACGTATAAATATATGAATATTATTATTATTATTATTAGCACCGCGTCTTACTACCCGTTCGAGTTATACGCACTTACGCTAATGTGTAATGGTAGGGTGATTGTGAGATGAAATGGAGGACCTACAGTTTAACGTGGAATCCGAACCACGGTGGAGGCCTGGCATTCCCNAGGGTTTGGTAATCAGATATAAATATATGAAATAGATTAGGTTGTTATCTCATGTTCAGATAATATGCATATACGATAATTACTCTAATAATGTAGGGATGAGAAAGGAAACAATTTAGAGGTAATATACCCGTATTTGTGTGGAAGAAGAAAGGGGGGGGGGGCTCTCAGTAGACCCAACTGGGAAGGAACCCTGATCTCACCGTCATCAGCAGGCCAGTCTAATACGAAAGTGACGCCTTAGATGGTTTGAACACAAGCTGATCTGTGTTATTATTGCTATTATTTTATAGACTGTCAGATGAGTGTTCCTTTATCCACCAGACATTAATATCCAATCAAGAAAGTAAACGGGAAAATGGTAAAAAAAACCAATTTTAACAATTTTAACGTAAAAACTGTGCCTACCTAAGTTTCATCGTTTGTAACCTTTGCGTTATTCATTCTCTGATTTAATGGGGAAAGAGATTATGGAAATTTGTGGTTATTTGCTAGGAGGAAGGATTCGGAAACTAATAAAGCACCCTTTGGTGCTGTAATAAATATTCCTGTAACGTATTCCTAAGGTAAGGTGGAAGTAGGGGATGCCTACATGGGATGGCTCCTAGTTTAATACCCCTAAAGGAGATGACATGGAATTTGTTTACGTTTAAGTTTCTCTGGGAACAAATTTAAAGCTTAATTTAAACATTATTGATGTTGTAGTCCAAGTTAATCAAGAGACTAATGAGGTTAGTAGGCCCAGTAGCCTGCACATTAAGGCTCTGCCTACCCTATCTGGCGGTGTGTTGAGCTTTCAGCTCTCAAAATAAAGTTCGTTCTCGGTAGGTGTTTACATGTGAAAGGACTTTGTTCCCTATCCAGAAATCTATTATATAGTAGGATATTGGTAAGAAAAAAGACCTTTCAGAGGTAAACTCCTCCCGTGAATGAAGTATAGATGGCGTTGCTAACGTTATACAAACTGGCGGATTACAGCCATCAGGTTGGCAGAACAACTGGTTTGTTTACAATTGGGAGGCTGGGACCGGTAATCAGTAAAGGCCGCAAGAAAACTTTACCTAGAACTGATAGAGATAAGTGTAGTGCAGGACCGTAAATTGTGTAGGCGACCAAGTTGGACTAAACGTGGGGAGATAAAACGTCGAGATACAATCATACTCTCGAGCAGAAAAATTAGCTTATCCATCCCAGCCAGCTAGACACTTCTCTCTGGGGGTTCAAATCCCTGATGAGGGTATTTTGGTGAAATCTTATTCAAACGTTTTCTTCTACTCTCCCACACAAATGTGGGTACATTTATTTAGTTAATTCTGCCTGTTTAGGTATGAACTAATTATGCCAGTGGGTTAGGGATGAATACGTTTAAATTTAGAGGAATTATACCCGCATTCGCGTGGAGAGAGATTGGGGAAATATTTAGGAAATATCGCCCAATCATGATTAAGTCACGATCTCCCAGTCATCGGCAGACTAGTATATTGCGATAGTGACGCTTTAGACCATGTGGCCACCAAAGTGAGATATTACCAATCCTCATGTCTAAAAATAACTAAACGATTAAAATAACATGACTTACCCAATCTTTAAAAATTACATAAGCTAGAGAGGTGGGAGGGAGCTTACATGAGGGAGGGAGGATATAACATCATGTAACAAAGCCTGACGTAATTTAAGGATGGCTCCCTTGCAATAAAAACTATGGGCCATAGATACAAGGCCTGGCAGCCGGGTCATGTTATTGAGCAGAGTAGAAACGAACTCAGGTCATTGCTCTATAACGCTCCTTTAAAAAAAAAAAATACTTGAACTATCTTTTTCAAATGAATATCTGGGGAAAGTAGTGATAAATAATACTGTATACTTATTTTTTAGAGAAAAAATTATTTAAGGTAAAATTAGAGATAACTCATTTTTGAAGATTTTGTCACTAACTATTATAACCTATACGAGAGAGTATGTAACGATTTTGTCGTACCATTTATTTGCGTTTATTAGTAGGCAGGTAAAATAAAAAAACTCAAATTTAATGTTGCTAAATTTAGCCACTGTGCTTTGATTAATTTTTAAACTTTAAAGGCTAAAGAGGCAATAAAATATTTAAAAAGCAATTTCATTTCGAAGACTAGAACAAATTTGACTATAAATATATGTTATTTTTATTACTGATATCACCGTGTCATACTACCTGTTCATGTTATATGCATATATGATAATCTAATTGGGTATTAATGAGGAAGGAAGCATTTGAGAGGTTATCTACCAGCATTTTTATGTAAGAAGACGGGGAAAAATTTTAGAAAAAACTACCCTCAGTAGACCCGAGCAGGATTTGAACCTCAAGCGCTCCGCTATCTGCAAGCCAATTTAATACTGGAGTAATGCCTTAGACCCCCTCGGCCACTGAATTGGGTATCTGTTTTCAATACGGTGTCTACAGTTTTCAAACATCTATAGGATTTACACAATTTTCCAGAAATAAATGTTTTTGAGAATAATTTTTCCTCCTATTGGTAGATTTTATCTTTAGTAATATCTCCATGGTGTCAGCCTGCAAGCAGGCTATACCATTCGAGAGGCTGCCGTATGTTGGCGAAGATAGTGAAAACATTTTCGGGCGGAGGTTCCCATGTGGTCAGCACAACGAGCCCTACAGCCTTCTATCTCAGCTTTCTAGACTGAAGCGCTACTTATTCGTTCAAGTAGCTCCTCATTTGTCCTCACGAGGTTGATTTTGGTTCCGTTTCATACCCACTGCTTCACAGACAGAATTAGGGGCACTGGGGATCGAACCCGAGACTTCGGGATCTGAAGCCAGTAAAGTAAATCTGACCACTATACCACAGAAGCGGTCGAGTATCAACTACTTACTTACTTTGTGGCATAGGAAACACAAAAATTCATTAAGTTTAATGGTTTTAAATATATTTTACTTATCATCGGCTCCATGTCGTGGTCAATATTGCTAAAGCGCTATGACTGATCACTGAGTGCGTAAATTAACCAGCTCTAGTAACTTTACTAGTTCGATTCCCTGTAAGGTTAAAATTACTTAGTACTAGCGTGATACGAACTCGGCTAAGGAAAAAAAGATTTTGAACATACTATTCGTGCGTTACATAGTGTTAGTAACATTTACTTTCATCTAAGAGCTTGAAACATCAGAATAATCGTTACATTGTTATATAGAAATATTTATTTGTATCTTAATTTTAATATTATTTCTACAGTAAATAAAATAGTATCGCTACTCATCCGTTGTACTTAAATTAGTAGATACAAATAGTTTAAGCACCAGGATATGCATACCATTAAAAAAATTACCCTTTACGACAAGCAGTTAAATAATCAATTATATCTTCGAGTTTCTTTGTGCGCCCTTTCTTCCATCGACCCATGCTTCACAAACTTGTTATTCACAAGGATATAAGATAATATTGTGTAAATACTTTTCCACCTCAAAATTTATAAGTAAAAGTAACATATTGTTAATTATATAAAACGTAATCACCGTGGGGTACTTTTTGTTCGAGACTCGATACATTTCTTCCGAAACGAGCGCACAAACTGCGAGAATGCAACAAATTAAAATTAAAAGTAATCACATTTAACGAGCTAATAAAATAAAATAAACATTTTCACACCTTGACTACCAACAACTTCGTTCATTAATTTTTTGAAAAATAACTTATTCCAAAGTCCAATGAGAGTCAAATCCTAGACCATAAAATAAATATAGTATATAGAAATATACTGAGAACGTCTCCAAATTACACTTAGACCAAATTTTATTTAAAATAACTATGTGTGATATGAGAAGGAATGTTTATTTTTATTTATTATAATAGTGGATTTAAAATTCAATGTACAGTAGTTTTCATATACTTTGAATATTAACGCTTATTATTACAACGTGTAGTTCTCAAGAATGAGAAAACCCGCGAAAGTATGTAAGATAAGAAAGAGTGAAGAATTTTACATGTTTTACTGCCTCAGGTAAATAAGGGCTAATGCCATTAGACTTTGTGTATGGAGAAGCATATGGGTTTTCTTTGAAAATAATGTATCACTAGGGTAATACTCTCAATGAAGTAAGTTGGGACCAACTATCTTTATTCACACAGCAGTTAGGACTTTGTGAGTATTTTATTTACTTAATATATTAAGATGTTTATATGTAACTACGCAAATCTTCATAATTGGACATTGGCCCTTCTTATTCCAATTCACATGGTATTAATGTTTCTTTGACTCAAGAAGGTCACAGATATTAGCTTAACCCTCCACTGCCGCCTGCATTCCGATACAGCAGGTTAGCCAACGCTTGCAAAACGATACTAGCTTGTAAATGGTTAAAGATCATACTAACGGCACGGCACCTATTATCAACTAAGACAACTATTTGTAAAAAGAAATGTATTTAAAACTATGTATTTTGACTAGTGTGTCGGCTTGGGAGTCGTTAGAGCTCAATAGCATCGTGATTATTGAAGCTAACCCAAATTAAAAAATATGTCTAAAAAAAAATCATTAACTAATATGTTATAAACAAACACTCTAGCTTAATTGTACAAAGAAAATAAATTAATAAATTAATAATTTTTGTTTTCCCATTTAAAATGCATTGAAATGGAAACATGTTAACAAAAATATTTCAAGAACTATTTTTAGCATGTTTTGAAAATTCCATAAGAATTATGAAAGCTGCTCAGATATGTTACTAAAATAAATAATAAAAAACAATGTTGAATTATTAAATATTTCTTTTAGAACATTTTTTTGTTTAGAACCGTGGATTTATGGGTAGGCAAAGCCTTAAGCAGGAATCGAAACATAATTTTCGTAACACTTTGGAAGCGTTTCGACAGAAAGCGCCAGCTAGCTCTCTACAGCCCTGACATCCCTGACGTGTTGAAGTCGATTCCACACTCGAGGACCGTCGCTAATACTCTTGAAAACACTACAAAAAATATTACGAGTCTATAAAAAAGGTTTGTTTTTAGTGCTAACACAGTTTTTAACTGCCTGCCGAAATGCGTGGGCGAGAATTTTCGCAAAACAGACCTGGCTTTCAGTGATTTTTTTTTCTCTTACTGCAGAGCCTCTTTTGAGAAGAGCCGAAATGTTCCCAAGGACATCATCCAACAGCTGAAGTGACGTCACTCGCACAAAGAAAAACGAGAACTACATATGTTTTTATGGCGTGATTTAAGTTATGAATGACTCCAATGTTTGGAAGAGATTATTTTTTATTTGTTTTTGTTTTTTCTAAGAGGTAGCGTCTCTTACACGAAAAGAGGGAAAGTGTTTATCTTGCATATAATCGCAACCATGCATGAGATAGCCTTTAAAAATGAAGGCTTTTACGCATAATTTCATATACAGCTTGACGAGGATATATTTCTTGCCCATGGAATGTACTTGATTTACTTTTGGGAATATGGACTCGGCTCAAGTACGGATTTACCAACTAGTTCGGCGGTATATGTATTAATATTTCAGGAACTACCACGGTATAGAACGTGTTCGAAAGCGTTTCCAGGGTTAAATAGTGTTTGCTATTTTTACCTTTCGGTTTAGTTCTGTATATCCTTGAATTTAAGCGACCGAAGTAAGAACAGTAGAGATAAATTTATGGCTCAACCATAAATCAAGAGGTTAAGGTAGTGGCTCCCAAAATGTAAGAAACACATGCAGCACTTCTTATAAACACTCAACATCGGTTCTTGTCAGGCCCAACAACCAGATCTTAAGAATAGGAAATTCCGTACGGGTACTTGTTGTCAGACACGTATTATTCATACACTACACTCCACCTATGTGCCGAAGATTGTTGAGTTGCCTAGACCCCAGGTGCAAATAGCGACACTTTTGACACCTAGTAACGCTGCCATTTGGCGTCGTTGAGCTAAAGTTCTTTACGTAGCAATACTTATTTTGTGACCCCTACAACCTGTAAAATGTTTTACCTGGAGATCTGGATAACTTTGTATTTTATTTAGAACCCTAGGCCCTATTTATTAGTAACTTAATTTTCTTATAGAACAAAAGTTGCCGACACTAGATTTCACCATGTTCACTATTTTTTTAAGGGCAGATTCTTTACTGATTTAAAGGAGAATTAATTACGGAAACTTTTTCTAGCACCGTGTCTTATTGCCCGTTCGTGTTGTACACTGAAGTACTAATTACGCTAGTGAATCAGGAATGAGTAATGTTGAATTTAGATAAGTGTAGTTGCATTTCCGTGACGAGGAAGTGGGAACTATTTTAGTGCACCCGACCGGGATCGATCTTTCTGTCATGAACAGGTTACTCTTTTGCGAGAGTAACACCTTACACCATGAATGTCTTGTATACTAATTAGAGAAATGATGCGTCATATGTGAATTTTATCTTAGTGTTAAGAGGCTGAAAGTGCCTTGAAGCACACGTGTGATGAACACAAGATCTTATTTTACTACTATAAAGCCACACGGCTGACTCACTCACTGACATTAATGTTTACCCACTTACATATGAGCTAAAAACTTGAAATATGGCAAACTTATAGCTTCTAGACTGTAACCGACGGGAAAATT
>CABFOV010003429.1:24420-46727 GCA_902141375.1 Timema poppense | reverse complement strand
AGAGTTGTTATTAAAGCTTCCTACTTGTTTGCCTTCTTTTTCAAGGTGTTTTTCTTACAACATCCCTTGTATCTGTCCGTGTCAGAGGAAATCCCCAGTTTGCTACCACACCAAGGGTTTCCTTAATGGTGGCTTCTTCATTTTTGCTTGGAACAGTAGGATGTCCCCAAGGTTTTGGATTCTGTCCAAGGGTCTTCCATATAAGTGTTGTCCGAGGAACTTTGAATTTTTCAGCAGCCTGTTTTATTGACATACCCCCCCGAACTGCCTCCACTGCTTTTTCCAAATCTTCATTTCTATAATTTGCATAGGGTTTTGACCCCGTTACTTTCTTACCATTTTTCATCAACAACTTACACCTGTAACGGATATATATATATATATATTTATATTAGTAAAAAATAAAAATAAAATCACTGCGTCATAGCATGTCCAAGTAGCCCCGTCTTACGGTATGTATTAATTACGCTAATGGGTTAGGGATGAGGAAGGTTGAATTTAGAGAAAGTATACCCGCATTTGTGTAGAGAGAAAGAAACACATTCAGTACACCAGTCTGGAATCGAACCACTATCTCCTCAACATCAACAGTCTAGTCTATTGTGAAAGTTGCGCCTTAGACCATGCGGGCACCGTATTGGGTTTTACTGCTCATTAACAGTCTCTTTCACACATGTTTTTTTTTCAGAGCTATAATGCAATATAAGTTGACCTATAAAGTCATCTGGTTTCTCTATTTGACCTAGAATTAAGTCCGAATGCGTTTCTAGAGGTCATTAAATGCCAACAAGTATTTATTTTAGTTTACATTGCAGACAAGCTTCGTTACAAATGAAGTTCTTTCTTTAGACTGTCGGTAATTTGCAATGCACAGGAGACTAGGCCCACACTAATTTTGTGACTCGATTACAAATTATTCACTCTTGCTCGCCATTTTGCTTTGGCGTTGCTTACTCGCACCCTTTGCTAACAAAATGAGGGTATTTTCCGACAATAAAATTTACCTTATTCTTCTTAGAGGAGTTTAGGGACGTGGAAGGTTGAATTTAGAGGAAGTATACCTGCATTCGCGTGGATAAAGCTGGAAACTATTTGGGGAAAACCACCCTCAATGCACCCGGCCGGGATAGAACCACAATCTCTCCGTCATCAGCAGTTCGTTCTATTGTGAGAGTGATGCCTTAGACCGTGTGGCCACTGAAACGGGTGATAAACCTTTTAGGCTGGAAGATGAGATCGTTACTTGATCGAGGTAAGATTAGAATAATATAAACACATTTTCAAATAAACCTTGGCCTTCAAACACATAACAAAAAAGCACAATTATTTTACTAAAATTTAAAATGGTGATTGATAAATACTTAAATTTGAAATGCAATAAAAGAAAACTTGATTTTATATTCATAGTGTCATCAGCAATAACAAAATTACTGTTTGTCTAATGGATCTTCAAAATAACACCATTAAAATTTTAAAGGATTTTCTTAAAACTGCATTTTCCTTCTGTAAAATAGATGTTTTTTGTTTATATATTCCTTGGGTTTTACTGTGGAGATTAAAATGCAAACATTTTCAAAACCTCCTTCTTTAAGTTAATGCATGTAAAATTCTAGGTGCCTATCTTTTACAGAACCATACCTTCTTTTATAAATAGAAAAAAAAAAGTTGAATTATAATGATTAGTCATTGATTATAAATCAATATCTATTACAATACTTCTAAGATTACTATGAAATCTTACACAATTTAATAGCCAAGCAGGTTTCCATTTAATTAAAATTGGGTCACGTTAAAAAGAACTTTCGAATAACTATTTTTAGCATCTATTTTGCTACTAGAATTTGTTGTAGTTTTGAGATTTAGTCCAAACCTTGTATCTTACAAACTATTTGATCAAATATAGGGTATATTTTTAAAATGATACCCGTGTGCTTTTCAGTAGCAAGTGTATCATAAAGCTTGTGTAGTTTTTTTTATTTATTGTATTAGTCGATGCTATTGTAGCCAAGCCCACGCGTCGAACCCGACACAAATAGACAGGAAATTAAATCTGTCAATATGTTTGGGTTAAAATGTGTTTCCAACCTTTCCCTTTCATGGCATATATATCCTTTCAGTTGGTTTGTCCTGCAAGGTATATCAACCTATCGCTGCGGGGTGGGGGATCTATGCACGATCTTTTGAATAAACAAACTATGTCACAGTTTATTTTATTTTTTCACTTAATCCGAAAATTAGGAAGCTTACCTTGTTCGGGTTCACTAGGGTACAGTTTATACGAAGAGTCATAGTGTATTCATGATCAGTCAAGGTCATATTGTCAATTTTTATTGTAAAGGGAATTCACACTTGTTTACCTTGAAATGTATTACCAGTCTTCGTGATTACACTATTACCTTATCTTATTATTAGTGCATAAACCCTGATTTTTAAAGGTATCCCACTTTTGATCATCAACATTGATTGAAAGTTATTAAAATATGACATTGTTTAAATATATATTATTAAATTTATTAAATAAAAGGTTCATAAAAATCTACCAAACGTTTCCTACCTATATTGATAGTTTATCTTTGCCAAATTAAATAAACAAACTAATAATATATATACACAGTTGTAATACTTTTATTTACGCCAATGTGGTAACATGATTTTCCAGTTTTCAAATAACGGGCTTACTATGAAAATTGTACTGTATTTATGTATCCGTGACTCTTAAACCCTTCCGGTTGACATGCGTGTCAAAGTTCATTTAGTTGCGGCTGGGAGCACGGCTGGCTGTACTGAGGTGTTTTTTTCCCCTAAATGGTTTTTCACTTTTCCCCCGCACAAATGCAGGTACAGTAAGCCCACGGCTTCTTTGGTGCTGACTCACAGCTCACAGCTAACTTTTGACAGTAAACATTTAGGTATATACCTACATTTTGACTCAGAAGTGACAGCTGCTAAACACATGTTTTTGCAGATCATTTGGTTCGGTGTAGGGATACATAATTTGGTCTGGTAACTTTTCAAAGCCGTCAGCTGTTAGTCAGCACCAAAGAAGCCATGGGGCTACTGTATGTTTCCTTTATATTATACTATTGTACTACAATTGTATTAAAATTAGTGCATTTTGGAAATATATTTGGTGGGGGGTGGCAGGGTAAGAGGGTGGTGGAATGTAGGGGATGTGAGAAAAGTCCAGTGTTTTGGCTTTATTTATTTAAAAAAACAACATATTTTTGCTAAAATAATTAACATTTGTTCCAGTAGAAATAGTTTAATTTTCTTCACGGGGTAACATAAGTCGTTGTTTAATATTTGTCATGGGCATAGCGGCATAAGATGAGAAACTTTTTCTCTTCATTTTAACAAGTTTCTTATCTAGTGTCGCAATACTCATGACAGATATAAGCAACTGTTGATATCATCATGGGAAGAAAATTAAACTCATGTGTTTCTACTAGAGCAATATATTATTTATTTTGGACAAAAAAAGTTTATATATAAAAACTGCAAAAACACTGGTCTTATCTCGCGACATCTTCTACCGCACCTTAATAGTTTTACGACCATATCGACTCTGTTTAGACTAACCGTGTGAGTATCGACCAACTCACTGCAATACACAGTGAAATTATGCATGTTGGAAGAGAAGTTCAAGTTCTCCAATCACTGTCCAAACTCCCATCGTCTGAATCTTGACTTAGTGTGTTCACATGGTGCACATACCAGATAGCTCGCTCGCTATATGGGTGAAGGTCGTGTGTGTAGGAGGAGGGGTGGGGGGCTCAGCTATACCCTGCTCCGACTAGAGACTGCATAAGATATCACTGCTGGGCGTTGGGGACCTAGAACAAATTGCTAACCCTGGCTTCCATTATTGTTTGATCACACATTCATTACAAGCGCGTGTGCACGCGTTAGGGCTATACACAAATGGAGGTAAGTCTAATGTAAAGGGGGTAAACCCCAATTTTTCCTACATCGACATTACATTCTTTTACGAGAGTGACGACTTGAATCAGGGGTCGACAGCTTCTTTTTTTTTTAATACCACGGTTAAAAAAAATCTGTTGGGCCAGTTTAAAGACAAAAAAAAAAATCGAGCAAAAATGTCAACTTTATAATTCTCACTTGGTATTTATTATTCATGCTGAAGGACTTGTTGTGACATTGAGGCACGAGTCTTTCAGCAGGAATAATAAATATTCTTTCTCAAGATGGTATCACGTTTTGCAATATTTTCTTTCACTAAACCAAGTAGTTCATCAAATGAAACGACAGACATTCTATAGCACAAAAAAGAACATCTCTGGGTACATTCTGTGATTCTTAAACCTAATAGGAAACTGTCCTGTTGAGAGACGGTTCGATAATTTGGAGTGAGTCCATCATCGTCTCTTTTGACGAGGTTTTTTTTTTGCGAGTTTCCTCCAACAAAATAAGTCCCGCAATACATCCGGCTTGTAGAATCTCCATTTTTAATCCATTCTGCACAAGTGGAAGCAACAACCGCGGCATTTGGACCGCTAGTGTAGAATCAGAAGCGTTTTGATAGCTGTTTAACAGTCGCGTTTTGACAGTCAGGTGTAGATTCAAGATTTTTGAGACGTAAGCCAGCGGCAAAACCGCCAAGTTTTAACCGCTGGTGTAGAATCGGCTTAAGGAAAGGGGGGCCCTGGCAGTTCCGGTGAACTCTTGACTGGGGGCCAAGGTTCAATGCCGGTCTGCTGCACTGAGGCGGATTTGTTGGAGGTCTTCGGCCTCAATTCGTTGAGGGAGGGGAGGGTGGTAGTCAGGGACTTCCGACCCACATTACCGTTAGTCCAGCCTATCTTCTGACGACTGAAGGGGTAAACTGACTCTTTTAAAAGTCATGGTTCGCTTCCACTCAATAATAGTGACGCTAAATAAGTTTTTAAAAAAATCTTGTCTAATTTGGATTTGGGTTAAACTTTAGTTTTGAGACTAGGGTAGAGTCTCACTTTTTTTACTTTTTATATAGCAATTATAAATTACTAAATGACTTGAGGTACTTTTTAAATTATGTATTTGTAAAAGTTTAAAGATCTACCATTTTTTATTCTCTGCTTAGCTCTGCTCAGCTTGTCTTCATAAAGGGAATGATAACTTCCTATACTTGTGTGTGATATATTAGTTAACGAGTTATTAGATATTCTCTATCCATCCATACACACGCGCGGTGATAAATATCCACATTGAACAACTAAATCCATCCTCAACGAGACTTCAGACTTTGGTTCATAAAAATTGATCAATTTGTAGATTATAATGAATTTCGTTTATGGCCTATTTTTGTATAAAAATAATTTGAACCTTCACCGGTAGGAAAGCGGATAAAATCTTCAATCTCGTTAGGTCGGTTTTACTAGTACAATGAATTCAAAATTCAAATCTCGGCTAGATGGACTATAAATATGTTTCCTTGATGGATTCCAACGCTCTACCACCATGCAAATTCCGGTACATTTACTTTAAATTTTACCTTTCTTAACATGAACGTGTGATAAGACGCTGAGAAAGTAAAAAAAAAGGCACAGAACTACACAGATGTGGCGTTGCCCCTGCATGGTAACACTGCCCGCAGTGTAGGGCTGTAGAAAGAATTGCCGGGTATGTTTATCTCACGGCGACCAACCATTCAAAATGCTTGGAGAATTAAGAAGGCCACCAAGCGTGTTTACATTATGTTCTCTTTGTATAGGAGGTACAAATAAAGCCTAATTCAATTCATTATAGAGGTATAATTAGCTTATTAGTTGCATAACTCGATAAACAACTAACCGATCGAGTCTTATTTCGACAAACCCAAGTTTAATTATATCCTTCCAATGGTGACCTAGTGGTCTAGGGGTAAGGTGTCGGACTTCTGTGCTGGTGGTCCGGGGATCAATCCTCGGTCCTGGCACAGATTTATCTCATTACCAAACCCTTCCCTCTACTCTGACAAGTCGTGTATTAATCACAACTAGTGAATGTGGGGAACGTCAGGGCTCCACCGTGGTTCGGATTCCACGTTAAACTGTAGGTCCTCCATTTCATCTCACAATAACCCTACCATTACACATTAGCGTAAGTGCGTATAACCCGAACGGATAATAAGGCGCGGTGCTAATAATAATAATAATAATAATAATAATAATATATCCTTCTAAGAAAATCTCATGACAGTGGAGAGAAATCACGAATGCCCTCAGGTTTATTGTTTGAATATGTTAGATCAGTATCAGAACTCATAACAATAATTAGGTTAGGCTATGTAAAGTTGTATTCACACTGAAATAGCTGTCCGCCGGCTGTGCCGTGTTGCAGACAATCTCTCACGGGTAATTTCTATATGAGTAACCTTGTAAGGCCGTTGTTTGATTCACACTGAGAGGACTGTATCGTCTTGGATTGATTCAAAAGTGTTCTCCCAAGGTCATGGTCCGGATGGTCCAGCACGGTAGGCGCACAGCCCTGTCGATGTCAATTGAAATCCGGGCACCCACTTGTCGTTTCTCCTAGTTCCGCTTCTTATCTACAAAATAACAATGCCTGGAGAACATCCCAACACTATCGTGGGCAGTAATTATGGCAGAAGGAAACTTAATAATTTTGATAAAAATATATAATTTGCAACATAAATAATACGATAATACCCTCATAAAAGAGATATTTGGAAGAGGGTATCGGAAAAACTCAAATATCAAAAGTAACTACGATGACCGAAATAGTCAAAGCATGGTAACGACACGACACAGCCGATGCACAGCGCTGTCTGCACACAGTCCTTTAGTGGGAATGGTAATGACCTGGCACAGTCCTCTCAGTGTGAATCCGCCAAGGTTTTACCGTATGTGGCTCATATACTACATACAAGCAATGATGTGCGCTTCTGATATACTTCAAAGAAGGCAAACACATTCTTCCTGTGCACTAACAGTACGTAGCCGCCCTATACATTCCTAGCGTCTTCCCAATTGTTTGACAATTACTGTGAGCGTTGCTCATTGAAATAACAAATAATTTGCTCCTTTTAATTGATCATTTGTTAATAATGTTTAAAAAAATAAGTATTCACTTGCACTAATGTCAAATTATTCTAATACCATAATAATTAACGTTATTTCGGTCATCCATCACAGTGGTTCTCTTTTTATTCGCGCGCATTTCTACTGCAAATGTGTACGAGCGTAAGAAAGTGTTTGTTTTTCATAGACTGGCCAGTTGGAATGCGCTTTGGTACGTTTCATTCAGTCGTGTTAATTTCATTGATATCCGCCGAACTGTTTTTCTATTATTATTTTTTTTGTTATTTTTCTATTTCCGCTCTCGGCGTGCTCTGTCGATATAAAGATCCCTGAAGGCCATTAATTGTTTCCTGTACTGCTATTTGTTTGCCCTGGAAGTTCGCCCACGCGATATCGTATCTTCCTCGAGATAAGTATACTAGACCAAAGTTATTACATTCTGGCGCGTTCCATTTAACCATTATGTAGTTATTGGGCAGGAATTTAATGGCCTTAGGGGTTCCGGAATATGTGTTAAAAATCTTTAATATTGGTGCTTTCTAATATTGGTGCTTTCTAAATTTTTCAAGAAAAAACTAATTGTTGTATTTTCTCTCTTTCTTTAAAGAAACGAGTTCTCCAAATTAAAGTAGATACAAAAAAATAGATGATTAATAAATTACATACAACAGGTCTTAAATTCTCAAGGGTACTTTGAATATAATAAATTGAGATTATATTTCTTAACATTCTTTAACAAAATTGTTAATTTTATTTCTTATTTAATTTGTTGTTGCGATCTATTTCTTAGCCAAATGGCACCACTGTAAATGGCGAACTATTTGTCCCTATACTGCTTGCGTATACAATTTTTTTTAAGGGTGGTTAATATTATTATCTTGTTCATGATTGTTTCGCTTATTATTCCAGAAGTCTTAAGCGTAATAAAACACTTTAGATATTTTGAAATTTTCAAAATGTGCCCATCATTATCATCATTATCACTTTTATTAATGACGAATTAAATAGCTAAGCTATTATATTTGTTAATTACGGTTATAGCTGCATATAAATATAATATTCTTTTAATTAAAAAATTACATCTGGGCACGGGTTCGATTCCCATGTCCAATGTCATTTTTCAACTAAAAGTATTATTACAATATTTTTTATCACCACGCTTACTTCCCGTTCGGGCTATATGTATTTGTACTGTTACGCTAATTAAACTCCATTCATGGTAGGAATTACTTCTCTGAAAGGTCCTTTTTCCTACCAATATCTTACTATATAATAGATTTCTGGTAGGGAAAAAGGCCTTTCAGAAAACAATTCCTACCGTACTCTATAATCAGTAAAGAATTAGAAAGGGCGGGTGTCCTGGCGGTCTAGGGATAAGGTGTCGGACTTCTGTGCTGAGGCTTCGGGGTTCAATCCTGTGACCCGGCACAGATTTATCTGATTATCAAACCCTTCCTTCACCTCTGACAAGACATCTTGTGAATGTGGGAATGCCAGGCCTCCTACCGTGGTTCGGATTCCACGTTAAACTATAGGTCCTCCATTTCATCTCACAATCACCCTACCATTACACATTAGCGTAATTGCGTATAACCCGAACGGGTAGTAAGACGTGGTGATAATAATAATAAGAAGAAGAAGAATTAGGAAGGTTGAATTTAGAGGACGTTTACCCGCATTTGCGTAGAGCGAATGGAAAAACTCTTTAGTAACAACCACCCTTAGTACACCCGACCGGGATCGAACCGTTATCTCCCCGTCATCGGCATTTTAGTATATTGTGAGAGTAGTGCCTTAGACCATGCGGCCACCGAAGCGGGTCTCAACCTCCGTCTCTCTGCCCGGATTGTTTTTACTGAGTGACTAAAAGTCCTGTAAAGATTTATTTTTAACCGTGTTTAACTTAACTCCTGGTACCGTTTTGTTTTCAACTATTTGAAGTTCTTTCGTATCGGCCGTCATCTACCGAGCGAGCCCCCATTGTTTGTAACATTGCCGAGCTGGAGGACGAGGGGGTGTTGAGACGTGTTCCTCTTACTGAGGTTTCCCGCGGTTTCTCGCAATTAGTTGTGGTTCTAGGTTGCGCCGCATGTGGCGCCTCGAGCGTCAACACATTTGTAAGGCTTTGTGTGTGTCGGATCTTTTTGACTCTCGTCGCGTCACAGTGACAATGGCACACCCAGAAATACATTCTCCTATTGTGGTCTTAAGGGATTTAAAACAATAAATATATATATATATATATATATAATGACAGGTTAACGTTTGAATATAAAATAAGGGTACAGGCTAAAAGGGGGGGAAATCACATTTCACACAATTTCAAAGACCACTTTTATATATTAAACCCCATAAGGACCGCAACAAATACTTTTTTTTTTATTAATTTAAATATATCAAGATTAGAGAAGTTTCATTGATTGTCAAACAGATGGCAGCACTCACCCAATTTAGACTTTCCTCCTTTTTTTCCTAGTACCCTTCAAATGGGAAGCCTGGTCATTAAATTTAGCTTTTTCGTCTTGTGTGGTTTTTATTAAATATATAGTGGAAGATAGAATTCAGAGGAATTTATATATTTAGGGAAATAAACGCACTAAATACACCGGCTGGGATTCGAATCCCGGCCTCCCTGTAGTCAGCTGTCAAGTGTATTGACATTAACACCGCGCGAGTATTTAATTAATAATACTTGTGATCATCGGAGGTGGTAAAGGCTACTGGACGAAAGCCTCCCCCCCCCTTTATCTTGGGTGTGGGTAAATTATGGGGAGAAGTAATGCGAGGTGAGGAGTGAATTGAGGCATTATCAATTTTATTTCATGCTTTTTTAGAGAATGGAAAACCATTTTGGAAAAACCACCTTAGTACACCCGACCGAGATTCGAACCTCGATCTCCCCGTCATCGACATTCTTGTCTACTGCGAGAGTAGCGCGTTAGACCACGTGGCCACCGAAGCAGGTTTTGAAATCTGGTCTCAAGGGCCGAGTCTTGTTCCGCCTGGAATTAATTTTTGTATTAGCTTTGCTCTCTTGTCTACCTTCCCTTTGTGCCTAAGACTTTGGACGTTTTGTGCCTTGTGGAACCCATTGGACCACTCCGTGTCTCACAATAGTCGAGAGAGAGAGAGAAGCTGCGGTTCCCTCCATCCTGGCCTGCGCTCGGGAACACAAGAGGGGCAGCTTCCGTTTCCTTTCGGGAGTCTCCGGGTCTGATAGCGTCGGCCGCGTTCGGCTCCCCTTCTCTCCCGCGGGAGGTCAGTTCGGGATTCGAGCAGCTCGTGGCTGCTGCAGTGCTCGGGTCAGACTAGGGACACTCGCGCCGGTTCTGATGTAGTAATTAGGAGCTGTGTAACAGACGTGAACTGAAGGTGCGACCATGTACTCTTTACATTCCTTCATTTAACCCCCAACCCAACTCCCACTACAACAAAAGTGCCCCTTGTATTGATTCAAATATTTGGCAATCGTTATTCGAACTGTTGTTGTGGTATACCTGTGTGGGACATTGTTACTCGTAGTTGAAACCCTTGACTTTCACCTCGAGGTGTCCGAGAGAACGTTACCGTCTCCTCTGTTAGAGGGGGTCGCGTGTTCTATGTGCGCGAACGATGGTGAAGTTGGAACCGCAGCCGGCCCGTGATCACGAGGGGCCGGGTTTCCAAACCAAAATGTTCCAGCGCAAGAAGAGTCTACCCTCGGGGCCCCCGCCCTCCGAGGAGGACAACCTCAAGCCAAAGTGAGTCGGGGGTGGGAGGGGTAGAGGTGGGCTTGATTTCGATGTGCGGTGATAATTGTTGTTACATTTATTGCTAGGTTAGTAGATACTTAATGAGTAGCCTAGAATAAAAGTACCATCATTAGTTGTGAAAGTGTGGGGAGCACAGTGAAAATCACACTTTTATAACACCTATCAAGTGCACCCGATTTCTCAGACATGGCTGATTAAGTTAAATGTGACTCGGTGAGAGGTGTGTCGTGTGGCGACGCTCTAAGGAGCGCATTTCAGTACAGTCCCCCTACTTACACGTATTCCAATGACACGCCATATAATCCGCAGCTTTCACGTTGCATAGATATAATTAATTCCTTCAAAACATTACTAACTAGCAATCCCGCACGGCTTTGCCCGTGATCCACTGTGGTATAAGAATTATATAAGCCACCCCTTCCCCTTCCCACAAAAATTGTTTAGAATTACGGTCGATGTCGTACACATTTTTTTTCCGAGGAGGGTGCGGCATATATTTATCATTTATCTCTGAAACGTAATTCTTAACCAGATTAACAATATTTTCTTCAGAATTTGTTAAAATAACCTAATTAAAAAGATAATTAAAATTTAAAAATCTTGCTTCAAAGTGCTTTACACCTATGTTCAAAATTTCATATCTCTGCGTGCCGTAGATTTGGCTGGGCATAGCACACAAACACACACAGACACGCACAAACACTTCCTTTTATTATTATAGGTAATATAGCAAAATCGTATCATATTTAGGCTTAATTTGCTTATTTAATTTGAGATCGATTTTAAAATTTGGCATTTATATGATTTTGTTTATAAATTAACTCTAAAAATAGTTTAGTTTTAAAAATATTTGATTTTCCATACGTGACCCGGGTGGGCACGCGTCAAGCTCATTTAGTCATGTTCACCGGTGATGGGTAGGTCGGGGTTCTATTCCCTTCCAGATCCGAGGTTGGGATCTCTTAAATGGTTTTACTTTATCTCCTTGCCAATGCTATTACATTCATCCCTAGCGTAATTTGTTTATACAGTAGCCCCATGGCTTCTTTGGTGCTGACTGACAGCTGCTAAACACATGTTTTTGTAGATCATATGTTTCGGCGTAGGGATACATAATTTGGTCTGGTAACTTTTTAAAGCCGTCAGCTGTCAGTCAGCACCAAAGAAGCCATGGGGCTACTGTACATATTCCAACACACGGTGTTTTCCTTCTTTCATTTTCTCCCCAAGGTCGTGGATCGTTAGTTACTAGTTCTTGTTCAGCTCTTGTGTTGTTTTTGTCAAATGTGGGATTTTTGTTTGTTAACGTTCAGGGGCTGGTAGTAAACAAAGGTAGATAACGTTTACTCTTTCTATTAAACATATATATACATTTAAATTACCGCTCACGTTATTAGTTACATGAATCACCATAAGGGTCGGCCATTAGAATATATTGATTGGTTAGTTAAGTAATTACGTAATGAAAATGCTTATCACAATGCACGCGTAGTAAATTTGTTTGGCAATAACTAGTAATCCATCTAAAATTTGATTGTAATTGAATTTTTATAGGATTGAAAAATTAGGTTAGTGTATTTTTTTAATATGTTCAAGGCGTGGTTGTTGTAGATTTTTGCGTTTCATGTAACCCTGTAAAATAGATGAATCGAGAAAATAGTTTCTAAATTAGAAATGAATTAACTCTAATATATGGATGGCTGACGTTTTTTCTATTTAGTGCTGACTATAACAGTATTAATAAAAATATACCCGCTTTGGTGGCCTAGTTAGCTAAGGCCGATTCTACACTAGCGGTTCAAATGCCGCGGTTATTGCTTCCACTTGTGCAGAATGGATTAAAAATGGAGTCTGTACATACCGGATGTATTGCGGGACTTATTTTGTTGGAGGAAACTCGCAAAAAACAACAAAAATCTCGTCAAAAGAGACGTTGGTGGACTCACCCACATTATCGAACCGTCTCTCAACAGAACCCCTAATTTTGAAACTTGCGAAAATACTCGCAAAGAGGTTTTATTAGGAAACCATCTTCCAGTTGTATACATCTAAGCTTGTTGTCTCAAAATCGTCTCAAGTTATATCACTAGAAGTAAAACTGTTCTCTCATTCAATATCCACTTTAGCGCACATGGTGGCATGCTTGACCCAAATTCTTGTTTACACGAGTTTGATCCCACCACTGTTGGAATATTTTCATTTGTTGTCTGAATTTAAATCGCGTTTTATTAATTAGAATTCAGTAATATATTATTTATTTTCGCAATTATTTTTAAAACATATATGCCCTAAAGATTTTTAATATGCGAATAAGTATTAGCTTGTTTAGCCTTATTTTAAAATGTGTAAAATATTATGTCATAAAACCATTAATTTATTTTTTAAATAATCACATACAAAATTTCAAAATTAATGTAGGCCTAGTGTTTTTAATTTACTACCTTTTTAAATTATTTTTAAGAACTATTATGTTAGTCTACGTAGGCTCAAATACCTTGTATACTTCTATAAAAAATATTTAAAACAAATTATATGCTTACTGATACGATCATTTAAAATTAAAGTTTAAAGTCTGATAAAAAAAAATAGAGATGACAGGACTTGAACACGCGAACTTTAGATTATGAGACGGTCACTCTACCGACTCAACCTAATTGACGCTTCAGTAAATTTGAAAAAATTAGACTAGATAATTATGTTTTCACCCAAACAAATATTTTTATTGAAGGATTGCATAAAGTGTACAAAGCAATCATATAATTTTCTTCTGTAAACCTATTTTGTACAGTGGTAGGTTTATTTCAACAAAATCACTCTCAGAAAGCTGCAACCGAAGAGCGGGGTGGCATCCATTTTATTATTTTACCGACTACTCGACAGACAAGGCCTGTCTCGCACGGTGTGAGGCTGGCTAGTAGAATACGCTCGCTATTCGGTCGTGTGACGTCAGTTTTCGCAGAGCAGAAGTTTCGAAATTAGGGGTTTGCGAGATGAGAGAAATACGCTAGCGAATCGCTACTCGCATGTTTCAAAATTAGAGGCCCAGGACAGTTTCATATTGTTTATTAATCACATAATGTACCCAGAGAAGTTATTTTTGTACTATAGCATGTCTGTGGTTTCATTTGATGAACTACTTGATCTAGTGAATGAAAATATTGCAAAACGTGATACCATCTTGAGGAAGAGTATTTATTATTCCTGCTGAAAGACGCGTTGTGATATTGAGGCACGAGTGCCTGTTGACGCCTGGTGTTTATATCTCTAGGTGGTTTTAACACCTCCAGAGGTAGCGTTTAAAGCGCTGGTCTAGACGAAAACTTATTCTCTAACTTGATAACAAGGGTTTCATTCAAAGGAGTGGTTGCTAGCGTTTTAACCGCTAGTGTAGAATAGGCCTAACAACTTGTTTCGTGTTAAGATGACTGCCGAGAACGGGGAGATCGAGGTTCGAATCTCAGTCGGGTGAGCTGGGGGTGGTTTTTCCTAAATTGTTTTATACTTTCCCACGCAAATGTAGGCTCACTTTCTCTAAATTTAACCTTCCAAATTCCTAACCTTTTAGCGTAATTAGTACATAAGCTTATAACCCAAACGGGTAGTAAGACGCGGTGCTAAATTGAAAAAGGATATATATGATTGCCTAAGAAGCAGAGGATCGAAATTTCTTCTCGGCGGCGTGGTTCCGCGTGGCGCATCTTAGTGGGCGATAAGCTTAATAATGTTATCACATGGTTTACTTTAAAAAAAACGACATTATAGAAAACACCCCTGATACACTTGGCCGGGATTCAAACTAAATTGAACACAGTCGCCTAGCCAACTATGCCGGTAGACCTGCTCTTAGCTATTGGAACTTTAATTAACATCGCATCTTACTAACCATTCAGGTTATACGCCGTGTGCTTAATCACTCCAATGGTTTTAGGAATTGTACCAGAATTTGCGTGGAGGGAGAGTGGAAAGCTATTTTTAAAAGAGAAAAAACACTCACTACACCACAACGGAATTCGAACCTCTATCATCAGCAGTCTAGTCCACTGTGACTAGCGCGTTAGATCATGCGGCCACCGAAGCGGGTATCAATGATATTGAACTCTTGCCACGCCTATCTTTTCACACATGATTTTTTTTTAAATCCATCTGTGATTCAATCGAAGAAGTCTAACTCTGTAACTCGACGCTCTCGAACATGGGTGAAACCCCACATCATATACTAGTGCAAAACATGTTTTTGTGTGTGTTTCTAAACCATGTCCGTGCATTTTGGACCACGCTGTTTAGTTTGTTCGAGGCTTGTACTCTACACATTGTATAAGCCTTGTTGTTTGTTTATTTCCAGTATCCACCATGTCCCGAAGAAACCTACCAGTGCGTCAATCAACCGGTCTGAGAGTTACAAGGAGCGTGTTCATCAGAAGGTAAGCACAGTTATTATTCCTAGTGACGGCCATTATCGTTTCTAAGCTATCGAATGATCGTTGGATAGTTGTTGTTTTTCGAATGAATGGTCTATTCATTCGTAACTACTGTGTGCATGTATTATATTTTGAGCCAGGTCACGACAAAGGGTTGTTGTGAGGCGGAGAGTGAAAGGGAGTATAAGTTCAGACAGAATAAGAGTAGTAGTTCCTGAAAATGACACAGACCATTGTATTATTTTAAGCCTTGTGGCCTGTTATTGATTGATACTTTCTCGCCGACTGAGGCGGGCGCCTTAAATGTCGGAAAAGGTTAATTTTATGTCAATCCACTTTAGTTATAGTTTCATCGAAATACTTGTTTATATGTTTTTAGTAATTATTTTGCTAATTTTGTTTTTATCCATCCGAACTATTCACATTATGGTTTGTTAATATTCACCCGATAGTTTTTTTCCCCCCTAAGCACTGCGTCCTACCAAACGTTCTGATTATACGCCTATGCACTAATTACTCTAATGGCTTTAGAGATTAGGAAAGCTGTATTTCGAGGAACTGTACCCGCATATGCGTGGAGGGGAGAATGGAAAACAATTTCGAAAAAACTCATTACACCCGACCCGGATTCTAACCTGGGTCTCCCCGTCATCGGCAGTCTAATCCACTGCGATAGTAGCGCGTTAGACAATGCGGCCGCCGAACGGGCTTCAGCCGATAGTTAAAAGATCTCTGTTACACTTTCCCAAACCAAGAATATGTCGCTATATTGTTTTTTGTGCGAACACCACAGATAGGTTGATTACTATCCAGTTTATATATCCAAGTGGTTTTTACACCGGTAGTCATCACGCCACCCAGGAAGGTGGTCGTATTTTCTTGGATAGAGCCTTATCTGACATTTTCTAGATCTACTTTCACGTATTCATACGTCAAGTTATTTGATCTGCAACTGTCACTTCTGATAGATATCATAATCCATTAAATAACACTAACAATATAGTAAAATACTGCCATTGCTGACCGTAACAACAAAAAATATTTAAAAGGCTATTTAAAAAAAAAAACTGTACTGAATGTGTAAAAACAAAGGAAACATGGTTTTAAGGTTTACTTGTGTAACCTCGCGACTTCTTAATGAAACATTATATTAAATGAAGTGCCAAGCACACTAATATTGCAACCAACCTAGCCGGCCTTCGCTTCGAAGTGTAATTGTCACTTTAACAGTTAAATATTCCAAGGTTAGGATGGAATGATTTCAATAAAACCCGGGTTTTCCTCGCTCCTGTCACCACGCCGTCTGGTCCGTCGGGCTCGGACGTGGCACAGTCTCAACTGAGGTTGATGACGCTCCTTGAAAACTGTTCTTTAATTTTGGTTGAACTCAAGACAGGTTACTCGTATTGATACCGGTTATAAAATTATAAAAACATAATACTCTTTTTATTGTTAATGTTGCTAATATCTGCTAATAAGTTTGGCGCCCAGGGCACGTGCCCCACCGGCCTCACCCCCAAGTTACGCCACTGTCACCAGGTGTGTGTACGAACCCGTCATCTCCGTGAGTTTTATAGAGCCCCGGAGTCGATGGGAGGTGTTTTAAGACACCCGATGTCGCTCAATAACCGGACATAGTACGCGGTTGTGGCGACCCCTGGGTGGGCGACTAGCGCATTGCGACACACCACCCCTCCATCTCTTCCTTGCCGCCAATACTTCTTCTACTACGGGCGGGCAACCCTATCAAGGTTTTTATCTTGGTATCATTAGAGAGAAAAACACATTATTTTTTAAACTATTGTGACATTCGCCATGATTATAAACGGTTTACCTGCTTCGGTGACTGCGTGGTCTAAGGCGTCACTCTCGTGTTGGACTAGACTGCCGATGACAGGAGATCGGGGTTCGGATCTCAATCTGGTGGGGGGGGTTTCTCCCGAAATGGTTTTACATTTTCCCTCCACGCAAATGCAGGTATACTTTCTCTAGTAAACTCAACCTTCATCCCTAACTCATTAGCCTAATTAGTATATAGGTATATAACTTGAACATGTAGTGTGACGCGGTGCTGAAAGAAGAAAAAAAATTAACGGCTTCATAGAACGGGTGTAGATAAAAGGGCGCTCTCGTTGGTTGTACAGGGCAGGGGGAAGGGGAAAACAATCATATGGAAAACCACCCCCATTACATCCGGTCGGGATTCGAAACTTGGCCGTCACCAGCAATCCGGTATATTATGAGACGCCTTATACCGTGGCGCTACCGTTGCGGGTGTCACATTTCTTTAAACTTAATACATTAAATGTAAGCCTTTAAGAGCCTTCCTTATAGATATGTATAACTTATTCTAAGAGCTCACGGAAATTGAGTAATTAATAATAGTCCATGGAATAATTTTATGATGAAATTGACTCTCCCCTTCTCTAAAAATTAAATGAATCGGAAAAATAAACACTTTTGTTTCACTCCAGCCATGGGGTTTCACTGATAAAGGTAAGGCAAGATATAATATAGAGGAAATGTTATTTTCATTATCGTAAAGAGGGAGTAAGAACTATTTAGTAGACCCGCCTCGTTGACGTAGTTAGCTAACGCGCTAGTTTCGTGTTGAGCTAGACGGCCGAGAACGGGGAGATTAAGGTTCGAATCTCGGTCGGGTGAACTGGGGGTGGTTTTTCCTAGATTGTGTTGCACTCTCCCTCCACACAAATGTGGGTTCACTTGCTCTAAATTTGACCTTCCCAATTCCTAGCCCATTAACGTAATTAGTACTTAAGCGTATAACTCGAACGGGTTGTAAGACATGGTTCTATAATTTAATTTTAATTTAACATTTTAATAAAAAAAATCACCTTCAATACACCTGTCCAGAATTCGAACTTGGACCATCCCGTCAATGTAAAGCCAGACTGGAGGATCGTGATATTAAGTTTCCGTGCCTACCGAGTCTGGCTACACTCACACTAATTACAAGAGAGTCAATTAAATATCTCACTCCTGTTGATTATTTGGCATTCTTAGGCAGCCGATAGGGTTAACTGGCACACACGTGGTGGCATTTAACCGAATCAAAATGGCGGTGGAAAGGTTGAACAGTATCCTCCTAAAGGACCATCGAGGTTATTCTATACGCTAGAACTTTCCTTCTTTATGCGGTAATTTACTAGCAAGCCTCGCTGAGTCTCCCCGTCGCGTTATTAAGCTAATTAAACAGGGGCTAATCACTTCTACATTAGACATCTCTTAACGTGGGGTGGGGGGGAGGACTACATCAGCCGATCTTCATGTTCCGCCGTAACCGGCATGATGCAATAGCAGGTCGTGCCCCAGTCGATGTCGTATACAGGATCAGAATAATTAGACCCCACTTCCATTATCACATACCTTCCTCTTACCCCCCCCCCCTTTACACTCTCGCGTTTTACCCTTTATACTAGAGAATTTACCTAGACGTGTGATAATTACTCGCAATTATCGTTAAGTTGAAAGGCTTTAAGTAGTAATTACTTGATTGATTAGAAGTCATCACACTAACTTTAGGGAGTAGATTAATGGTTCTTGGAAAATCTCATCTCACTGTAGGATGTTGATTGTTTTTTAGGAATTGTCACTTAATTTAAGCGCCTAACATGCTTAGTGGGTTATGTTTTGATCGTCGAGCAAGATCGTGTAAATGCTGATAATCCACTTTTGAAGGATTTGTTTCTAATCCCATAGGGGTGAACCATTTGATCTTACAACTACAGAAAGGGTAGGTCTACACATATAAGACTTGCCGTTGTCTAGTTCTCGTATAGAATAATAAAAGACCCAAACAAACTGTTGAAATAAAAAATAATCATAAACTTGTATCCTTAGTAGAATATTCCAATACATAAGTTTTTTGTTACCATTAAAGTGCCACTTTTACATGTTCTTTGTAAAGACATCATCTAAAAAACTTGGAATGTTTTTTGTGTAAAGTTTCTTAATATTCCTCCGAGCTAGCCGCAAATTTGCATAAATGAGGTAAGGGTGAAGAAAAGTAATTAAGGAGAAGTATTTCCGCATCTTTCTGCAGGAAGAGTCAACTTTAAATATTGGAAAACTATATACACCTTGTTTGGATTCGAACCCCGACTTTCCCGTCACCGGCAAACCAGACGATCTTGATGTCTTAGACCGAGCTCCCATCGAGGCTGGCTGTTCTTAAGTTTAATTTATGAATGTGTGATTTGCGTTTAGCGTAATTATCAAACCTGGTGGCTGCTATAAGGTTTTTCATATCCCCTGATGAAATGCAAATGGAATAATTAAACAAAACTTATAAACAACGCGTTGCTCTGCTTTTACGGAGGGCTTAGTCCGTTCTTCGGCGTCTTCTGGCCTTTTCTTTGCGTATTGATCGTCGTGAGGCGGAGGAAGATGCAAGCACTGCTTCCGCAAGTCTCTTATGGTAAATACCACCTGCTCATTTCGTTTCCCAACTCGCTCGCCATCTAGCTCGTGAATCATTTCCATAATATGAAACACTCCGAATGGCTTAGGTAGGCAAGATGGGATGTACAGAGTCGTGTCTGCCCACCCACACCCACACTTCTCCCCTCCCCTCCCCGGAACCCCTCTCACTGCTCGATCCAGGTGAAATGGAAGTGTAGGGTGGCTTGCAAAGTGGGCTCTTGCTCGGTCTCAGCGCCGGGGATGGTGTAGGACAGGGATTCCTCCCTGGAGCGTAGGATTTTAGGATCCCATGACCCTGATGAGATGTAGACCAAGGTATAAAGAAACAGTGCGAGGATGAGTTTTTGTAGCCTGGACTCGCGTTCGCAGCGGCGGGACAAGGTGGTATTTTTAGAAACAGACATTTTAAAATCTCAGGTGGGGTAACTGCAAAAGGCGTTAAATAATATAAATAATACACCCTACTGTAAGTTTGTTTGTGTGTGTGTGTGTTTTTACTAGACCGTCAGTAAAATAGGTATTTTCTACGATATGTTCACTTTGTAAACAGGACTGGAAATACATCTAGTCATAGGTAATGAAAACATAGGAATAAGGGAGAAGTAATCGTCATCGTGGTCCTGATTTAAACTTTTTTATTATTATTATCAATTTTGACTTAATTGAAATACTATCCTCTTCGTTGGTCTCTGGTTCATAGGCGTCACTCTCGCAATAGGTGGGATTTCTGAAGACTTGTACATCGAGGTTCGAATCTCTGTTGGGTGTACTAATGCTGGGATCACGATCAACTTAACGTAAAGGATCTCCTAGTGGGTTTAAATGGAAGCGATCACGATGCATTTAACTTAACGTAAGAGATGTCCTGATAGGTCTTTTGCTTTAAGTGGACGTCACTTGAGGCATATCACGTGATCTACCCAGCCAATCACTATGCGAGTGACGTCAACAGAGCTATTTAGTAATTAATTTGTTGGTTTTAAGACCAGTGTCTAATATTTAGCTTAAGTTATAGGGATCAAACATTGAAACAAAGTAATTAAACTAAAATAGGGAAGCTAGATTTTATAAAAAAAGTTTGAATAAATATATCGATTGAAAATTGTAAACATTCACAGATAATCACTTTACCAATAGTACAAATCACAGATCATTTTCGAAAATGGAGATGTTTGGCTCGAGTTGTTACGTTAAGTTACGTGAATCGTGATCACACATCTGTTTTCTTAAGTTAACTTAACTTTAATTGAACGTTACGTCAAGTTGATTGTGATCCCGTCATAAGGATGGTGTGGCCTAAAGTGTTTCCCGCTACGCAAATGGGGGGTATATTCTCTCAAATTCTACTTTACTCACTCCAACATTATCCTAATTAACATGTTAGCTACCCGCTTCTGTGGCCGCATGGTCTAAGACGCTACTCGCAGTGTACGAGGCTGCCAATTAAGGGGAGATCATGGTTCGGATTTTGATCGGGTGTGCCAAGGGTAGTTTTTCCAAAAATTGTTTTCTAATCTCCCTTCACGCAAATTCTGCTATATTTCCTTTAAATATAACCTTCCTAATACCTAAAAGCACTAGCGTAATTAGTAAATAAGCGTATAGCCCCAATGTGTAGTAAGACGTGGGGCAAAAAAAATATATTTAGCGTGTATATAGCCCGAACGGGAATTTAATTAATTTACATTTCAAATTTTATGAATTTATTTAATCAATCAGTCGGGGACAGTAATGTTAATTTGGGGATGAAGCTAGCGCAGCTATAGGCCCCCTACATGGCTACTTGCACTTATTTAAATTAAAAAATGACAGCTGGACACGGGAATCAAACCCGCGACCTTTAGCTTACTACGGCAATGCTCTAAACACTAAGCTATCTAGGACTCGTTCCATTCTCAGGGTCATTCTTCACTCCTTTTAAGGCATAGTCTGTGATGGACATGTGGAAATCGTCAACTACATATGTGATCAATACACACATGTAGCAGACTATTTCCGCACGTCCACCATAAACTGCCTTAAAATATGAATGAAGAATGACCCTGAGAATGGGACGAGTCCTAGATAGCTTAGTGTTCAGAGCATTGGCGTAGCAAGCTAAAGGTTGCGTGTTCGATTCCCGTGTCCAGGTGTCATGTTTCGATTTAAATAATATATTTATATGCGGCTAATAACCGTAATTATTAAATAAAATAGCATAAATGTTATTTGATCCATCATACTAGCGCTTTCTCACCTCGTTGTATCCACCTTAACTCCCTTCTGTTGTAATCCACTTCTTATCCGAATATTCGCTCGTAGACAAACTCCTATAACATACTAAAGGCGGTAAATTATATATTTAATTCAATCTCTCTTTGTCAAAATGTCTCGGTCGCGACCCTCACATGGGATGATGCGTCCTTACCCCATGGAATCGACCCTATGTCGACCGTGATCATCGTCCGCTACGTCCCTTCATTTCTTCCCCTCCACACCCTTTCAGCGTCCGTCCTACCCTCGAGCGTTTCCTTTTCATTTGCTTTACCTCTCCTCTGCCCCCTCTTGTTGTGACTTGCCCCGTGAAAACTTTTAGGAAGGAGCCACTGGTCTCTAATTAACCAAGAGGCAGAGTTAGATTGGCGAAAAAGCAATGTGTTATTAGAATGGTTTCCAGTTAAATTTTACATTCCCCC